>JAHZMW010000859.1:0-48232 GCA_027743745.1 Alloscopus bannaensis | reverse complement strand
CATAAAATACCTGAGATGTGTAGGTTTTTTAAATGAGCGCATGCCTATAGACAGACACAAAAATGCTGAGTTGAAAGATTGTTGACTTTACATAAAGAGCGATAAAACCATCTGAAAAACTTCATTGCTTATTTTAGCAGTTTTTTGTACGTAAAAAAATAAGGTAAAGATGTACAGCAAATTGTGAGATATATAAAAACGAATAATTCTTGTACTAATATGATAATGCCAGTAATTTCGAGTGTGCGATATGTGATCAACCCAAATTTACCTTTTGGATCTTTTTTCTGCACCCGTAATTTACAGGAGGTTCCGGATTTGATTGAATTATGTTGCAATTGAAGAGGTGAACCGTTTCCGAACCTAAACGCTTGCAATTTAAACAAATACATATTGACATACGCCATTAGCATCTTCTCTTTCTTTCCTAAACTCCCAAAAAGTCAGCGATTGATTTTATCATTCACGGAAAACCTTGACTAATCATGACGATTATGATCTATCTCCTCTATTTACTATATTTTACAACAAAAATATATTTAGCATCTGCTAAGCCTAACGCAAACTAAGCCCGTCAACATGAATATTGCACTCGTCACTATACTAATAAACATGGTAGTGAAAGTGTTGGTCCATTGACGTGTTAAATTTATGGCAGCACAACTAGATTGACAACATGAGCAGCACATTGAAAACTCGATGACAGAACGACGGCTGTTTGTACTAGTTTGTCCTCTATAAATAAAAGTTTTGTATTTTTAAATAAAATGTGGAATGATTAATAATGCAAGCAATGTCTGAAGCTAGTGTATGCCTAGAATTATAGCTAGTACAAAACCAAACTATGTAGACATACTCTTTACACTATCAAATTTAGTCTCACTTCCGGACACAAATGATCGAAAACCATCTCATTACGTATGTTCAACTTGACTTATCTGAGGCTATAATGTACAAATTATTTTGACTTCACAATATGCAAATTCTCCTTCCACCCAAATCCGTAACTGTGTGGTGGACTTAATTGTGCATTGGGAGCGCATAAATAAAAGTGAACAGTAGTTGTACAAAAGTACAACAAACCAAATCGCAAGTTGTTATATATGGGATGGAAATACGTGTATCGACTGGCATTCATCTGTGTGTAACCACAAAAGGTGTTTGCACGCCAATCGATACGCACTAAAAGTTAAGCTTCAAGTAGGTAAATTGATGGCATGATGATAACTTGATTGAGCTGATCGTACATGGAAGAAACACCAGAAGAATACAGAAATTTATGTTTCTCCCAAATATGTACTACGTATGAATTAAAAATCAACACAATTACGTGTGAACCTAACTGATTCATATAAACTCTTTATAGATATTTGTGCTAATTTCCTTGAACAATGTATAAAGCAACGTTTAATATTACACGAGAGCAAGTGTGCAATTTGTAAGCTATCAGCCATCCGCACGGCTTCCATTATTATTAGTCTTGTCGAATTTACACAAATTGCATGTTATGAAATCCTCACGTCTAATTACGCCTCTTTAAGTACTACTCAGTTCTAAATCTGATTTTGTGCGAAGCCAGTGAACCTTGTCATCGGTTTTAGAGGATCGCTGTTTCCCTCCGGACTACAACATAAAATTTTCATGTTTTATTGGGTCATTGTGGCGTTATTTATAAAAATAAGAAATTATAAGCAAATAGTAATAAGTACAAAGTAGGTTCGTTTGTCGCTGTAAATGTAGTTTTCTGGTTCAAAAAAGTTAATGCTTTCGAATTGTCGTAAAAAGTGATGTCGTTCATTACTACAGCTAAAACAGTATTTTTTGCCCGTGACAAAGCATTTAACACTTTTTGACGCACTCAAAGTTTGGATGACTGATTTAAATAATTGTAGCGGTTAACCCCAGTGGATGAAAGAAAGCAAGATGTCGAAAGTCGGAAACATGTTACTCATTCGCCATCCAACATGCAAAAAAATTAATGGCCAAGTATTATTGTCTTCGTTTCTAAAAGCTAACCTACAAAAATGTGTAAAATTTATTGAGCAAGTTCTTCACATCTTTTATTTTTATGTAATTTCCAAACAAATCCAAGAATGATGTACCTAAAAGAAGTAACAAGTTGTAGTTTGTAATAAAACAAAATTCCGCAGTTTTGTAAACTCTAACATTATTTATTACCGTGTAATACAATAGCGCTAACAAACATAATGAACTTCAAAAAGCATTCTTCGATTAAAGTGGAATTTTCATGACTAGATTTCATTTCCTACAACTTCCTCTTTCCCACTGCAATCTGTCATTTAGGAAACTGTAATAAATACCATAATTAGGAATTCTAGAATTGTTCGAAAGTCTGTGGTACACTGTAATATTGCGCATGACTAGATTCTTTGACGTGCAAAAGTGAAGATGCCTGCCAACTAACAACTCCACAACTTTTCACTCATGAACTCATGCTCATTCATAAAATCATGGCGATTACGCATTAAATTGTGATGCATGTCGTAAAAGAACAAAGCCCCAAAGACGGCACAATAAAAAGAGGTAACCCCTTCAAAATACACTTCCTCGCCTTCTGGGCATTTATAGATAATATTTGCCTCTGATTACATCATCAAGTTTCTGCAGAAAAACTGATCTGGTAACCTACCATTACTATTACTGAGGACAGATTTGACATAACAATTACTGTTGAGAACCCTACGCGTAACTCTCCTATTGCCTCGAGGAACAAAAGGGTTTTGCAAAAAGGAAATAAGATTCTCTGTCTTTTGGGGTGGGATTCTTACGCATACACGCATAATGCGTTCTTGATTTCAAGTTTTCGAATCGAACTACAGGGTTGTGATGATGGGCGCAGGTCAGTCTTTGCTTCATCCTCGCATTATGATGACACACGAGAACAAGTCGCAACAACTTTAAGGAGGTCAACAATATAAATTAAATTCTTCCCCTATCTTCACCCGTGGATGTAATAATTTGGATAAGTAATTGTCAAGATTCTACTCACCCTCCGTCCAATTTTAATTTAAATAGGAAAATGACGAAAATGGTGCATGACAGAAGGAATTAGCGCGACAGCAAATATAAATATTACAAGTGGCACATTTTTTTCTGTGCTGTTTTTTCATCCCCTGCAGTAGTATACAGCTCCTTTTTGCCCATTTCGACTTTATGTATATCCAATTAGAGTTATACGTGTGTGAAATATATAATTTTGGTGTCTATCACAGTTTACTGTTGAAAACCACCAATAATTCAGCAGCACAGCTTTTGAAAAGCGGATTGCTAGATCTTTAAAAAATAACATGTTGATTTAACACAGGTGACATAGTAAAAAAAGATGGTGAAGGGAAGGGTTAATTAAATTGTGCCATGCCTTGTCATTTTAATGTGCCAAAGCCAAAAGTTTCGAATCAAAACATTAGATTGACAAAGGCTCTATATATAAATGCATAATCATATCGTTAGGATTATGACTTCGTGTTCACAACATTAACATTCCGTACAGGAGGCAGAAAAAAACCAGTTCGTCATTCACACCAGGAACATTGTTGCATAGGTATGCAATTTGAGTTGCACAAAACGCAACATTATCTCATATTTTTCAGGTCGACAGTTTAAAAGCTGCACTCGAAACAAGCCAGTAGCCTTTATTGAAAATGCAGATACGAAGACCCATTATGGCTCCTAGTCTGACCTGGCGAGTTGAGACAAAAATTAGCGGAAGAAGAACAACAAAAAGTGATGAGATGCAGTATAGGTGTTATATGCGTATATATAGGCATACATAATCGGAGGAATAGGGACAACTTTGCAAATCAGTGTTGCGTATCGTTTGATTGAATTCCATCCTCAAGGCAAGACGCTCCTATACGGTAACATATTTTCGATGTCACAATCTCGTTTTTATTGGTTGCCTTACTTTCAAAGACCGATGTGTTCGCAATCAGTTCCATCTTGGTGCAATTAATTTAATACTTATGATATAGACCGGCTATTTTTACAGAGCATGAAAGTCAAAATTACCAATTTTTATAGCACTGATTCAAATTATGGAATTGAGTGACAACCGTCTACATTTGGACCGCACACATACGCGTACGTATTTCCTGCCACTAACTGCCTAAAGTCCTGTCAGACATTTTATAAAATAAATTAATTGTATACTAGAAAACCTATGAGCTGTAAAATTTTTTAATTGAAAGTGGCCTAAAAATCAGCATGTTTCTAGATGACTTTATAGACGTTCTTATAACCGTTCCTGTTGTTGATTTTTTTAGAGAAAGGAAACAGGGACGGAAATGTAGGGACCCTCTAAAAGAGTTGACTACTAAAGGGAAGTAATGGATCTAATACGATAAGCCCACTTTCGGCAATTTCCTCGCTTCAATAACCATTTCCTAATGTGTATCAGGTTTTCTTCATGCATTGCATGTCAAACCGTGGTTACAACTGCCAAAGAGGAAGGGGCTTCTTGAAACGGCACAGTGTCCGTCTCTATCACTCTATCACCCTAATTCCTCCTAGAATGACCAATGAGCTAGGATACAAACTCGTCTAGTGTAATCACCAAGATTTTTTTTCAGATGCACCCATTGTGGTGGGCTAGAGTAAATCCCTTTTCCTACTTCCTCTCACCCCAATTCCTTCACCGAGGTAGCCTGCGTTTTTTTTTTACTTTTGTTGATTAGTTGCCTACACTAACATTATGGAAGCATGTTCGACAAGATTTCGTGTAACGAACGTGTAGACCGTAATAGCATTAAGGAATGCGTTTGCATGCGTCTTTGTCTCTTTGGGACTCCTATTCTGCGTCTAAATTGACCTATGAATTTTTAATGCACAATAATATCACTTTTACCACATTTACTATAGGTATCACAAACCAAACCAGTCATAGTCGTAAATGAAGGATGGTTGTGAGGATCACAAAGAACACAACGTAGACAACGCTATATAAATATGACATAACGCAGGCACACGATTACAGCACCCCTTTTGGATTTTTTTGATTGTAATTGTAAGTTGTTAAAATGCAAAATGCTACGTACACATTTATGCGTTTTGGGGCTTGTTTGAAAGAATGAAATCCCTTATTATGCGAAGGATGGATGAACTGCTAGAAGATAAGCATAGATCAAAGACAATTGTATGGTGGCTACCTTAAGTGATCACAGAAGCTCGGTGGTGTGTGCACAGACGGACTCGATAAGAGAAGCATTTATTGAACATGCATCCTACAAGATGCAATACAAATTAGCTTTTATCAACACACAAGCATTTTTTTTCTTCACATTTTCCGTAACCTACATGTGCGAAGTGATATGCATACACAAATGTGTCTGAGCTGATTAAAAGAATTTTGTTGCGATTTCGGAACTAAATAAAATGTTGCTACATTTTTATAATGGTACAAGCCGTCCGCGAGTAGCTGATGTAATAATAATCCTCAAAAAATGTATTGTTTCATGGTTATTATGATGGTGGCTATAAGCTAATCAAGTTTTACTTCCACATTTTGACGTGTTCTCTGGTGTTCCTGTAGTTGTGCCATATTTTTTCTTGAGAGAGGAGGAGGAATCAAAAAATTAAGGCATGTATGTGCTGGGGTATCTCTAAATTGAAAATGAAACACGAGTATTAACGGCTTTGATGAAGGAAAAAAGGGCAAAGTGCGCTAAATATTGTGATATTGTTTTGATAACGTGCGTACACAACTAGAATGTAATATGTGTTATATAACGTGCCTCAAGGGAGCATATATGGGTGTAGGTACCTCAGGCAATTTTTTTGATCGACGGCACGTACAAATAGTACTTCAATAATGTTTACTACAACACGTAGGTGGTTATACAAGTTTTCATGATTTTTTATTTCGCAGAGACGATATACCATGTGCTTGCCGGTACTTACATAATGTGTGTGTGGTATAGATCATAGCGTACTTAATTCTAGTGAGGTATGACATGATGATATGATGGTTCATTCATGATGGCAAAAATGTGCTTTATGATACGTAGCAATTGATATGCATTCGTTTCCTTTAATCTCTGACCACTTTTGGGGTCTCAATAAATATCGGCATAGGCCCCATAGATAAGACCACAGCCACCTCAGATCTTGTCAAGTCAACATCTCAAGAGCTCCAAAAAAGTTCGGAACTCATTTTCCTCCCAATTTCAGTTTTCAGTGTGAAAAAGTGAGAAGTCAAGATGCAAACCAAAGTGATAGTTCTCGGAGCCGTCGTGGCAGTTCTTGCCGCCTTCATTGTTCCATCGGAAGGGTACGTGCCAGCAGTCAGTGTGATCTTGCCTTTGGAATACGCTTTGTTCAAGCTGAAAGCTGCGGCGATTGCGGGACTCCTTTACTTGACAGGAGGACATGCCGGACTTCACTTTGATGTTGGTGCTGGCCCAGGTACTTGAGGAATTGGATTTGCTTTTAAAAAAATTACAAAAAAGTAACTTTTAGACCGTTACTTGATGTGAGAGTGTTTCCTTTCCGTAGGATATGGACATGGCGGACACGGACATGGACATGGATGGGGACGCAAGCGTCGTGATGTTTCTGCCGTTGAGGAAGCCGAGGAAGCCGTTGTTGAAGTGAAGGACACCGGAGTCGAAGACATCATGGCTTATGACCAATTGGGATGTGGAATGCGTCTTGTCTGTGAGCTCGCTGCTACCCCCGCCACCGAACTTCAAGATGATGAGAAACTCCTCCTCCAATTGTTCGGCCAAGGAGTTTCCAAGGACAAGGCCTCCACGGCTGGAAAGTGGTCTTACATTTATGCCGAGAGCCTCGGACGCAGCAGTGGGGATCAAGATGCTTGTCTCAGGACTTACGCAGGATGCCCTTACTCCTCGAACCAAATCATGGCTACCATCCGTGGTGCTAAGGAATCAGTTTAAGTAGGGAAATTAGGTATTTTAAATTTTTAGGGATAACAAGTACACTATTAGCTGTAAGACAAACAAAACTCAGCGAGCTTGGTAATCATCTATTTTATGTATTCGTTACGCGTATTACCACCTTCACGAGACTTCCGCGTTGTCTCTCTATTACCACTAAAAGTAAGGGCTCTCTCGGGGATGTTGAGGAGATGCAGGGACTCCAAAAAAATATGATTACTCAAGTACATTTTTGCTGGAATGCTAGTCTGATTTCTTTGTTCTATGATGGCCATTGTGAAAAAGAAAAATTCGCGTTTTTCTTAAGGTAACTGGGTTATATTTTTGTATTATGTTTATATAATTTTTTTGCGGGTGTCTACTTATCTGCGAGATTCCTTACGCGTCAAAACGAGGAGTGTGTGAATGTTACATGAATTTATTTTGTTACACAATCAGTTCAACCTTATTTGTTTGCCAAAGTTGACCGTTTCGTTTGTTCAAGTCAAAATGAAATGGGAATGTTCATGGCTCATAAATTGGAGAAAAAGTTGCGGTGTCCAATAATAAAGTTGAAAGATGAAAAATTACACGTTTTCAATTCACGAATGATTGTTCGGAATACGAAAAAAACGAATCAAAGTACAATAAATTTTTATACAAATCTCAAAAAATATTTTTTGATATCTACGTTCGTGTGTTCCGCTTAATTGACTGCGCTCATGTATGTAATTAGCTATTTATTATAGCATGACGTATTGGCGAGGTAAGCCACAATTACGATAAGATACTGCATTTTTAAGCAGTTTGTGTGAGGATCGTTGATCATGGAATTTCTAATCGCTACTAGCATTTCCGCTTGGTCTTGGTCGCATGAAGTGCCAGAGGGCACACAAAAATTAAAAATGTTCGAAGTAATTTTATTTCATATTTACAAGCAGAACGAACGACATTCTTATTCTTACGGTGACACTTTTTTTTACAAAGTGCATCTAATCTAGTTTATAGCAGCTAAAAGGGTAAGTTACTAAAATTAAAACTTGAAAACTCCACCAAGACTACAACAAAGGACCCCTTTCTTCATTTCTTCAACTGTTCGTTATGCTGTTTGGAGAGCATATCTGCAAAGTAGTACTTCGTTTTCATATTCTCCAGGCAGTCAAATTGAGGTAAGTAGTTATCTAGCGTATCTGCATGGAAAGAAGACAAAATTGCTTTTAAAACAATAAATCAAATATACACTTCCCAACCACTCAGTTCACAGAGAGAAGCCAAAATTAATAATTGAAACAGATTCAGATGGAAAATCTGTAACATTTAATTATTGTATGATTCAACTATGTGAAAAGGGGCACATCGGTTGTCGCAAATGTACTATTCCCTAGCTACTTACCCCAATCCTAACCCCTCGGAATTGGCCATAACCTCGATCATCACGTTGCTGCTGTGTCGGTACAACCTCAAAAAACATGAAGTCAATCAAGAAGACAGCGCCAAGCAGCAATGCTTTCAGTTGAGGGTCAAGCTCCACTGGAAAAGTGACTCCGAAAGTGTCCGCAGCACTGACGGATTCTTTGGCAAAGCCTCCCCAGTACTTTTGGATCACACCAATGACATTTCCTGACAGGTCACAAATCTTGAACTGTGCACTACCACCTATGCACATTGTACAGGGTCCCTCTATTCGGAATACTGCCCGGTCAGTAGAATCCCAAACGGTGAACTTTGGTACGGCGTAGGAAAACCGTTCCTCGGTCACTTTGCCGATGACGATGTCCGCCGGAGTGGAAATGTAGAGTTCACTCACGTAACACCAACAAGAGACCAAGAAGCCGTATCTTCGATCAAGTTTCATTACCGGAACTCCGCTATTGTTCAGGATGAGAATGGTAAATACCCGTCCGCTTTGGAAACATGCTGTGGCCGCTTCGGCAGTAATTTCAGCCGCGATATACATGCGCCATCCTTCCCCATCCATGACCTCGTACCGGTTGGTAGTGCTAATTCCAGACAAAACTTCAAGCAGTTCTACCAATTGCTTAACTAGTAGCACATTGACGTTCGCTAAGTACTCCATTCCTGGTGGGTATCCTGAAAAGTCTTGAGCGACAGGAGGTTGTGAGATGGGCTGTTGGGTTACCACATTATTGGCCATAGCTTGAAACGCCTAAGTTTCGAAAATGATAAGATTGAGATTCCAATCTGAACTAGAATAGGTCTAGAGGGATTGTCACAATAGTTGATAGTAGGATAAATTCCTCGAGCCAAGTGGACTTGTGAACAAAAACTTCATATAGTGTATAGGGTTGAATTTTTAAGTTACTTTCTAGCAAGCGGTGATACCCTTTCCAATCTGGAAGCGTAGCCAACGCCAACGGCTTTCCTTTTGCGGAAAATACTACGGGACCTTGGCAATATGATTAATTTAGTAAGATAACTCGCCTCGTGCGCATCCTTTAATTTTGCTGTTCATCATTCACTGGATGACTGCGGAAGAGTCAAAACGGGTCAAACTTAATGCGAATGTTATTGGAATGCTAGACGCCCTCTAGTTTCACTTCATCTAAATGAAACTATTAATTAATGTTGGGTGAAAACTATATTGCATGTCCTTTCAATTTGTTAATTCAATTCAATCGAAATCAGAAAGATTGCTGGTAGATACGCATTCATCTTGTCGAGAATGAGAGAACAAAGAATATGTCTCTATTGAATTATTACTATTCGTACCTATACACTGATATATTAATTTATAAATTCTGGAATGTAATTGATCATTGACAGCACTTGAGTAGGTATGTGAATAGTGTAGATTTTTTTTCAAAGTTAAAATATCCATGAATATTCAAACTCTTCCTCATCCTCCTACCTAGTTTGACACTAAACCCCACGATATGCTGACATAAAGTGTGGTCCACATGGGCTAACAACTATGTAACATGTAACCCACCAACAAAGGCATCGAATCAAGCATTCTTATTTGAAAGCAATGTATTCTCCCTAAACTCTCCCTAATTACATCCTCTCACTATTTCGCTTTCCTACAATACCTGTGCATACTACACATCTTCAAGATGTGAACTATACAATGCACATCACATATATCCTCTTCACACCGTCCATCCACCAACTAACCTCTCATCAAAAGTCTCATTTCTGCTCACTTTCCAAGCTTCATTTTTATTACAATGTAGAGATACAGAGGCTCACACTTGTTCACATGTGCCTCGTTGTGGCTAACCTTTTCATGAATCTGCTGAAGCATTATACTCGGCTTCATGCACTTGTTCTCTCAGTGTCTGTCATTTAACAACCTTAATTGTAGCCAGCCTCTTTCTGTGTGTAAATTGGAACGTACAAAATTGTATTATCATACATGCAAACGTGATACGAAGATGTCCATCACATAATATAAAATTCTCTGGTAATAAAAACCTTCGCTTTTTTGCTCGCCTTTTTCACTCATGTAACATTTTAGGGTTTTGTCACAAATACACAAGTACACACTACACGTTTATGTAGTGGACATGAGAATTTTGTCGACCATTTTCCCCTTTGCAAACACGACAAAGACTCACAATCTCAGAGGCTTGTGAATTAAGCCATTCATGTTGAATGTTCACATTTTGTGTGCAACTTGCACACAAGTGTGATGTACACACTACAGTGAAAAAAGGCTACTATTATCGTTATTACGGAGAGAATCGCATCATCATATCACATTTCACATTTTATCAACATATCACACTCACCAAAAAATTTTGCACAATTTTCGGATGGAATACGAAACAATATTTTATGCACTCTTTTAATCCCTTCAAATCCCAAATCCTAATCCTATATCACGTCATGTATGCGTATAAATTTATGAAGATTTTTGCGTATATAAAAATAATGATACATATTGCATGCATGATACATATAAACTTTGAAAAGCTGACCTCACACCGTGTGTGTGCTAAAAAGCGAGAGTTTTTTGTGAAGAAGATACGTGTTACATATTATAACATATTTTATGCATATATTCCATAGTGTGAAGACGAGTCTTAAAAAATGGCTAAAATACTCACTGCTCCACTGAATTACATAATAATACAATTGAACGCTGTAAACGATACATGAGAGATTATTGTTTTATGCATTTTTCTCCTCGGGTTGGTCGTAGTCGACGATTTTTTAGAGAACATGTGTGGGTGTTCTTGTTCGTGTTTTTAAATGGAAAATGTTATGGGCATGGGCATGCAGTGTTTGTGTGTGTGTGCATTTGTCATTTGTTGTTGATAGGATTAGTCATTAAATTCCCTTTTACTTTTGAAATGTGAATGTATGAGGGTGATATTGTGAACTTTAAATTGGATCGTCGATTGGTGTTAGTATTATTAGTTAAAGCAGTGATTGGGGTTGGGGTTTAAATGATAGTTAAAGTTGGGTGCTTCGTGAAGAGCATGGACCTCCAACGAAGTGGAGTCGGTCACCTGTTTTAGATGAAAATTGTGAAAAAGCACTTTCTGAGGGAGATGAGTAAAGGGTGTGTTTTGGCGAAGATTGGAGGTGCTTTTGGAGTGAAACTGGTGTAGAAGGAGGTTTGAAGGTGGGATGGTTTTTAAACGGTCAGTGGAACTGGAGTGAAGATTTGGAGGAACTTGGAATTTGCAAGAACCCGATATAATTAGCGGTTACGTCAGCATCACTGGCTCCGGTTAATACGAAAGATCAGATATTGGACTGCCAAGTGGGAAGTAATAAAGGTAAATACTTTTAATAATTATGGCCAAGTTAATTTATTCCAATGACTATAATGATTTTATATTACTGATAATTTCTTTTTCCTTTTTCAGGTGGTGATTCCTCATCGCAATAATGTATTCCACCCCTTCTCATATCCAGTTCGATTGTCTACTGAAGTAGTTCGCTCGTATTCACTGCAAGATTGCATAACTGATTGAGGTCCAACAAAAGTTAAATGCGAAGATCTACAAATTTTTTACAAGATTTACGACCAAACCGTAATGTAGATGTTGGAGGTTGTCATTCGGTTTTAGTTAATACAGTAATCCGCTTCGTTGGTGAAGCTTGAAAGGTATATTGGCCGAAGTTAGTTTGGTTAATTACGCTATATATTACAACATTGGAGATTTCGTGCGTCTGTGATACAATAGAGGTTTACGTAGCAATGAAAATGGAGAAGATTCGACGAATGTGATTCGCCTTCGAAGTTCGAAGTGACCGAAGAACACAACTCATACCTCAAGGATCAGTTACATTACAAGAACAGTGAAATCAAGTCGAAACATAGTGGTAAGTTACTAATTCAATCTATATGTGATAAATTTTTAAATGGCGAACATTGTAATATTACCTATGCCAAATACATACCTATGTTACTTGTAATCAATCATATCAAAATAGTGTCATGAAATGAAATCATGGCTCCTTTAAGGTCGTAGGAAAGGAAGGAACCATGAACAGAACAGGAGCCACATAATATCTATTTTTGTGTAGTGCTTTTACCTCGTCAGAATATTATTGACATGACGTTGACCGTGTATGCGTATGTGTTATGCACATTTTATTTCTATGTTCTGAGTTTAGCTAAATTACAAACAAACGCTGTTAAAACCGACAGCTCTTATTTAAGTCGTTGAGTATGTATAGTAAAAGCAAGTGCATATTATGTGCAATGGATGCCGGCGATGGCAATAAGTCTGCTGCCTTGAAAGTGCAACTCACTCAGCAGACTGGAAAATACCCATGTTCTGCATTGGGGCAGGAGGGGGTCACGAAACCGTTAGGGCAGGAGGGAGGGGGAGGGAAAAGGAGAGGGATCAATGCCGAGCGAAGCGAGGCTATACGCCGGCCCCTGTGGGCCGGCAAATTTTTTAAAGGGCAGGACCCCCCATAGGTTTCGGGTATTTTCCAGTGAGTGCAAGTATCGACATCTTATAAATTATAAACAAATAGTAAGATTAATAAGTCTACTAAAGGAGGCTAGGAGTGTAGACCTTTTTAGGACGTTCATCGCGTGTTAATTGCTATCCAACAAACTGGACTATATAGTTTTTAATTCAATTTTACAGTTTCTTAACAAGGAGTAACGTATTTTCATGGTTTAAATAGAACTTATACAAAAGTGTACAAACTTTGAATGAAGAGTTGGTGTTACAACAGAATTGCAGTCGGTAGCATGATGTAATGTAAAAGCTCATGATTTCATGATGTCCACTAACCTAACTCATTGTTTTTTAGCGTAGCCTATTTTTAAAAAGACCTTTCATGTCATAGGGCCGCATCAATTATTTTTAGTGATAACAATCAATGAATCTTCTAGTTAGTAGATGATATTCTCTTGGTTTTATACTCTGTGGTAGGGCAACCGATGAGGCAACAATCACTTTTAATCGTTTCATATCATTAGAAAAAGTTTTACTCAAATACAGATTTAATTTACTTATAGCATCATAGTCATCGTCACAAATTCATGTAAATGTATACGAGCATCATCAGTAAAAGTAGTGTCACTCATTGAAGTTATCCTCACTCATGCTCAGAGCTTCATACATTGTGGGTCTGCAAATTATAGTGTGATATATTATCCAAGCATACTGAAGTCTGAAGTAGTAACGTGAACGGTTGGAATTCGCAATTGTGGAATTTGGGTTTGGTTAACGAATCGGATGTTTGTTTTTATAATGTTAATGAACCGTTCATTGCAAGATACGCATAAATCCGACCAAATATTAACATTACTAAGTTTAGTCACATATAAAATAGATAAACACAACCACATCAACATCACTGTCATTAGTGTCACTACTGTGTTTTGTATAGTGAATCACTATAATGGTCATATTGGATAACTTATGCGTAAACACATTTATGCAAGAGCACGTTTATATCTCTTCCTTGTTATTTTTTCTCTCCATATCTTTACATCGTTAAGTTCTAATAGTTAATACAGAAAATTATATCAGGGTTGTTTCCAGTAGTTAGGAGGTTTGGAAGTTGGTATGTAATAATATCTTTGCTGACTAATCGTTAGCGTCACTTTCACTACCGAATAACACTTGTACTTGTATATTGTTCAATATTAGCTATCCATGAGTTTTGTGGTGAGTAAGTACTAATAGTTTTGGGGTTCTCTATAAACCTCGTCCACCCGCAATCCACATCCATGCTGTCTTAACCATCATCAATCATCGTGTTAATGATTATTTATCCAACTCATCCGGCTTCAGTCATTATCTCGTTCATTCTTCTATATATTTTCAAGATCATTACGCACCATGTCAAATAATACCACTATATTACCTTGAGCTTCTAAAGTTAGCAACTACAAGCAGCCGGCAGCCTTTCACGGTTAAAATAGGCGTGTATGCAGATATGCTTATACACATACCTACATCACATTGTACATATACAATTCTGTCATTCTTGAAATTATAATTATGACAAACGAAAGGGAATGGAAATACGTCTGGTCCAGCCTGTAAGAATGCTTGGAAGTTTCGCCCTAGTTGAGATTGGTAGATTATGCAGACTACTAGACTTTACCGGAGATCCTTAGTTGGTCTGTGAAACCTGCTGCATTGCAGTAGTCTGTCTTACATTGCAGTTTGTGTTAAATGACTTCGCGTTTGTATGTAATACAACTACTATGAATCCCAAAGATAATTAGTAATTAGTGTTGATGTGTTCATTGCATATTATGTAATGTTTACTTTCCGTACAAGTAGTACAACAGTGACAGTACTGTGCTAGCAAAGCTTTGTTATCTTACAGTCACACGGTGTGTGCAGTTTTAGTGTATTGATTCATTTCTATTTGTGGGATCTCGATTCGCAAAACATGAATGACTGCACGGACACCGGGTGGCATGTTCAGGCAGTTAGGTTTTGTCATTGTCCTTCCTTCAAGTGCTTTTATTGCAATATTGCGAATATTTGCATTCATTCATAAAAGGAAGAAGAAATGCATCACTGTAAAGAATGAACGGGTATAGGTTTGTATTCAGTCATGTGAATCATATTTTTTAGGCTTTCTTTCTTTCGACAATCCGAGTTTGTTAATTTGTATGGGAGTTTAAGTCGAGGGTGGTGTTATCAAATGCAAACACTACAAGGACATAGGTATACTCTTCTGGCATAGCTTATGCAACCTTCACGATACATAGCTGCCAGAAAAACGTACGGTTTCCTCGTGGCCCATTCGGTGCGTACTGTGTGTATGAATGATCACGTTAGGGGAGTTTTGTGAATATAATGGTTTACTGGTGAAACGTAAAGGAATGACTGTTTTTGGCTGACGAAGTAAGTGTAAAAAGTATGTAGTGTCAAAGCAAGCACCATGAAACTTTTTAAGGATTTAAGTGCATGACAGGAAAAAAATGCTCAATATCATCATGATATACGGACAGAAATCAAGAGGATAGTAGTTGGTGCAGCAGTACTTGTGTGACTACGACTATGCACACATTGGTTTTCATATTGTCTCGGTCATTGCTAAACCCTCTTTTAAATGAGAGTAAGAATACTCAGGCTGAGACTGATTTGACCAAAAAATTTCATCAACTCGCAAGAAGCAGCTTGTAGAATAGACCAGTTGATTTGGCAGGTTTGTCTGGAACGCACGTAACGTGAGGTTTATGTATAGACGAGAATTTTGACATAAGAACTTGCGTGATTGGACCATGCATCAAAATACAGACAAGAAAATTACTAGATTTCTTATTAGGTCTATAGGCAGTGATAAATCGTTTCATTACAATTACGAATACTATGCGTGCGGTTAGCATAATCGTAACGCACTGTCGTCATCAGTGAGAAGGAGTTTCTTTTGTACGCATTGAAACGAAAGAGAAGTTGACTATGTAGTAGGCAGTGCTAACTGTACTTTACTCTTCCGAGGTATCAAAAGATGTGGTAAAGTGTCGTGACACAAGCAAATGTGCAGTTTCCGCACAGGAAATGTCAAGGGAGCTGTGAGATTTGCACAGAGCAAATCATACTGGTAGACTATATATACCCAACAGCCTATGTGTAAAAGGTACCAAAGTAAGGTGCTTCAAGAGTTCAAATGTTCACAATTTCACATCAATTTTATTTGAAAAAATTGGGAAACTCATGAATACCATTCTGATATTCCAAACCTGTCCCATTGTCATTTTTGCCTTTTGAGGCAAGAAGCAACAAGATATCTTCTGATTTGAGGTGATTTGTTGCATAAATTATGAATTGACTTGTAAGGAACGTGAACCCATGATCGGAGGGTGCAGAGTTTGCACCGCATGCAGTTTTCACCAGATGTTTCATAAGTGGCAAGTGCATCTCAGCAGTATTCGGCATCTGTATTTATTTTATTGGATTTCTTTGTCGTAGTCTTCAGAGCGACATTCAACATTGTGCATGTATATTATTAGCTTGCTAGTCGTTTTGTTGTGTAACCATTTCTCGAGAACTGTACGGAAAGATAGAAACTGCTGAGTACGGACTGACTGACGATGAGAACTGAGATTTTTGAACGCATATGGTTTTTATGACTGTTGATGATTCATCGTACCTAAAACGTGATGCACAAAACATCAAAACAGGCTACTCCTCCGCTTGCCCTTATTATTACGGCTGCTGAGTGAGTTTTTTTAGTTTTAAATGACTGAGATCACTGTGACTTCGTTTTATCTTAAATCAACACATGCTAAGAAAATTACATGAATATGAATAAGGTACATCATGCAACAAGTTTTTAAAGCGTAAAGTGTTTACCAGAAATTTTGGAGCTGTGTGCTGTTTTTAGACATTAAGTCACATATAGTCATAGTCTGTAGTCTCATCATAGTGTTTAGAATGTGAATAGCATGCGTACGCAGAAGCATGTGCTGCAAGCTGTAATAAGAGTTTATATACCCTGACATGCAGGTGGTGGTTTAAAATGTGAGCAACTCTCGTGGATGAAATGACGTGATCTTTTATTTTATTAGTTTGTCTTTTAAAGACGAAAGTATACACTCAGTTCCTGTGTTGGTAAAGTGAAACAAAGATGAAACAATGATATCACAATTCACAACGCAGACGCAAAGCAGTTGAAGGTCTCAATATTGCATTGATCTCTGATCATCCTATCAAAACTCAAAAATGTAGATTTGGATCGAATTTGGGTTAATTTTCATTTTCATTTTCTTCGGTTTCTGAGTTGAAGAGTATGTAAAGAGTTGTAGAGAGTGTATTATAAAAAACGAACACAAATTCATAATTGTTGCGAGATTTTAGTAGACACGGGATTTAGTTCTAGTCAATGCGAGGACTCTTAAGAAAGGCAGGGTTCAAGGTTCGTTGAAGCAGATATTGGTATTAATCTACGCGAAAACGTTTACTATTTGGTGACACGTTAAGCAAGGTTACGTAGAGAATAGAGATTTAAAAAGTGAGATGGTGACTACATATACTAAATGCATTTTATTTTTATTCAATTTTATTTTAGGAGTTCTGGCCGGACGGAGCAGGTACACAAAATGTAGCAGTGCGTCACCCATATTTCTCCAACAGAAACTATTTGATGATCTCTGTGAAATTGGTGTCACGGCCGTGTTGAGTGTAAATGTGACCACACTTTGTTGTACATTTTTCACTGACTCTATAATCAGGAAATGTTCCTGTGGGTTGCTTCGTACCCTAGTACATGGAAATAAGAAGTGTCAGCGGATTTGTTTCAAATTAATGGAATGTAAGCAGATACACATCACCTCTACATCAGCCAGCCAAAAACAACTTGTGTACCACAACCTTTAGCAGTTCTGCATGAGAATTGCACTGGATGTATGCTGGTTGGCAGCGTCAGGGAATTATGCAACAGGCAGTTGCATCGAACCGCTTTTCCATGATTATCTGGTCATGGACATGTACAGACAACATTAATATGTGCAGTTAATTTTGTATCGTTCTTTTCGTTCACAATGTAGCTGCCAACAAGATGAGTTTCAATTGGATTTTATTTCAGTACAGATTGAGCTTTGGGTATTCTTTGCATTATTGTGTACGCCAGAGAAGTGTGAATATCTCATCTCTGGAGGGTGACTTGTGAAGTTTAGGTCAAGTTGGCTGGTTAAACATTTTTGTTCTGTTGATTGTGGTGCGGTGTCCTCAGTGAGAGTCATGATATAAGTTTTAACTATAACTAATGACATGTGGTATGTGTATGACGACTACATTGAACCGCACACACGAGCACTGTGTACTATTCTTTTTTTCTCATCTGGATGTACATAATATTTCGTCACAATAGCGAAGCTACTTCAAGGATAAGCCATGAGGCGAATTAAACAGTTTGCAGACAAAGCCTTCGTGAGGTAATTTTTAATATTCTTTGTTTCGATGTTAATCAATTATATTAAAATGAAATGCTCGTTTTTAAACATTGAAAGTGAGTATTTGGAAATGTCGAAAATTATTATCACTATCACATCATTAGTAAGAATGTACCGGATGCAATGGATGTGCCAAAAACATAATATGTAGATCTATTGTCGACATTGTCGTAAAATCGTATTTGGAAATTGAGTTAAAATGCAATTTATAAAACAAGCCAGCTTGAGGTTTATTAAAATCCGGCCTGCGAAACTAGATGAAGGCTTTTGCAGACCCAATGTTTGTGACACGGTTGCCTGAATTTGCACACGAATTTTGATAAAGCCGTAATCCCTAAAATTTTCAATGTGTTTGTATTCAGGCCCGACCGAACGGAAGTGCTCTCCGAAGGCTTGCAGGAGGCCGAAAAACGAATAGATCAAATAAAGTTAACGTGTGAATCGACTGCGAAGAAGATACAAGCATGCCTGCAGGGGCAAGGAAAGGATGGAGTGGCGATCGACAAAAGAATCGTGAGTACTTTTCTCCGCCATTCTATATGCAATTGCTGGTATTAAGAGTGACGCAGTAAATTACATTCTCATTAGAACTTCCTTTTTGTTCTGGTTGTATAAGAAGCTGAACTATGTTGTTTTCAGAATGAACACTGTCATTTCCCTCTACCCCTCCGCTTCAGTTCCAACCCAATTCATTTCCTGCCTACCACCTGTCATGCACTTTTTATAGCCGCTTGGCGTGTACTTGATTAGTGCACAGTTGCCTTTCTTCCTTAGACTTGCTTTTGTTACCAAAAACGTTAACCAACCTGCTCGTCTTTGTTCTTGTGTGTCGAAATGTAATTTTACATACACACACGGTTTTACTACGTACCTTCATACTGTTCGGCTCTTCACTCTTTGCTACAGTGTTCACCTTTTTGCTTTGCGATGAAAATATTCTGATTTGAGTAACAGTACAATGCTTGATGCTAGCTTTACCCCTGGCTAATGAATGAGTAATCGATGTGACTGCAAATTACCTCTTTGTTTAAACTATGACATTTTTCAAATTTCAGAGAAAAGTTCCAGAGTTTGTTCTGGGTGCCTCAATGGGAACCAGTGGAAAGCAGCTCGGCGATAATTCAGTCATGGGGTAAGTAGGAATGCATTAGTCAAATGTAGTCATAACTTAAACCTCGTAGCACTATTTAAAAGCATGATGAAAGCGTAAGCGTAGTTTTGTTGTAAAGATAAATCATTTTTCCGCACAACACTTCGCATAAGCTAGAGTAATGTTTGTTTCTTACCTAACGTCTATTTCTTATACTACAATCAATGGCAGTTTATGTACAAATATTTATTGAGAATTTATTCCAGCCTCAGCGTAGTACTAGTATTTTGAGTAGTACAGATTTGTTGTAAAAAATGCGGCTGCATTGTGGAACTATAATGATTGTATAATGATGGAAGTTTTAATTGCTTCCGTCTTGTCACAGAGACAAGAAGCCATGATCTCACAATTCAAGTGACTGACTATCTGACAACAAGAGGAACAACAACTCAAATCATTAAAATTAGAATTGTACATACTCTTACAGCTACATAATTCTTATTTTTGTTGTGGCGTGGGAGGTTAAATGAAATTGAAAAAGCCAATATATAGTTAGCATACACTTTGTCTCGGGGGTTTATGACAGGACTGATTACTTGCTAGTCGTCTAGTAGTTAAAAGCTTTTCTCCAGGCTTCTGGTTTGGAAAGTGTACTTGAGAAGTGTTAATGAAATGATATATATGCAATGCTAACTAGTTCTATTTACTCTTTCAATCAATGCCTCAACTGACAACAGGGTGGTGCTGAGTGAAGGCGGACAAATCGAGATGAAGCTTGGGCAAGCTGTGGTCGAGTTTGAAGTGAAGATTGAGGAATGTGTTTTGAAGCCTCTGCAAGTGATATTGGATCATGACCTTCCAAATATTTATAAGCTGAAGCGAACACTGAGCAAACTCACGGAGAATATGGACGCTGCAAAGGCTAAACTCCAGCAAGCGAGTCGTCATTCGATGTCTGGAGGAGCTGCAGGAAAAATCGACAATATTAAAGATGAATGTGATGATGCCCAACAAAAAGTGGAGCAGTGTCGGGTAACTCAGAAAAATGTCTACGAAGGTCCTGTAAGCGTTCAAATTTGAAACTTGCCTTATTAATGTTTGTATGATTTTCAGGATAACCTAGCGGCCGAAATGTATGCCTTATTAGCCAGGGAATCTGAAATAGCAGGACTTGTAGTCAACTTGTTAAATTATCAGAAGGAATATCATAAAAGAATTTTTGATATTCTCGATGAACTAGTCCCTGGAGTTGAAGCCATAATATCGTCCTCCGCACATAAGCCAATCTACGGAGAAGATTTAGCAGATCATTTAGCCACCACCAAGCGAAAAATCGCGTACTCTCTAGAATTGTGTGTTTGTGGGCTTCTAGTCACTGGACTCGACGAAGAGGGTCTCTTCAGAATTGCGGGGAGCACATCAAAAGTGAAAAAGTTAAAATCTGCTTTCGACGCAGGAATCTTGGACTTGGATGGCCTGTTATTGGAATTTGGAGATCCTCATGTTATGGCTAATGCTCTAAAGTGCTACTTGCGGGAGCTACCGATCCCACTTCTTACATTTGACCTCCATGATGACTGGATGAATGCCATTCGAATAACAGAAGGACAGGAGAAGTTGAAGGCTTTATGGACTGTGGTTCAGAAATTACCAAAGTATAATTATGATAATCTGGCGTATCTGGTCAAGTTTCTGAAGGAATTATGCAAGCACCAAGACGTGAATAAAATGAGCCCAGCAAACGTAGCAATCGTAATTGGTCCAAACTTACTTTGGTCTACAAAGACTGAAGAACTGACCGGTGATAACAATCCAATGGGGATGAACATGACCATGACACATCATTATAGTTCAGTGGTGGACCAACTGGTTTCATACTGTGACTATTTTTTTCCTGATGGTAAATTTAATGTGAACAATGTTATACATACGCTAAAGCATTATCAGGTAAAAATTTAACACATGCGTATGTATTTTTTACAGAGATGGAATTCTTTGTTACCTGTGAGAAACCGCGTGAACAAGACCTGAGCAATTCCGGAAGCAGAGGATCGACAAACATGCTGAATGGAGTATCTGGTGGCCCACCTGCAACGATAGATGAGTTAAATGAGGGGGAAGCAAATATGAAGCGTTCTCAATCGTCAAGCAGTGTTGACGAACACAGTCCGCCTCATGGAAGTCCTAAACCGATTTTACGGAGAAAAAACAAGCCAGCACCCATTCCCCCACATCAGTCAGCAAAAACAAGTCCAAAGGCCCAACGAAATAGTTCAGTTGAGGGGGAACGGAGCACACAACTAGCAAAGACTAACAGCTTTAATAACAGAATCAGTCATCAAGTTATGGATTCATCGAGGCCGGTTTTATCTCCGAATTTAGAAAGGGAGAAGCGGGAAGGTATGTGGATTCCACCAAGTCCTAGTCAAATGGCGAACCGAAAATTAAACTTGGGTCAAGATACATCTGGCCAAAGACCTACATCGATGGCACCACCCAAGCCGCCACAACCTCAATTTGAATCATCAAGGTCGAAATATTCTGGCGCATCAGTTCAGCCAGATCATCCGCCAAAACCATCTCCTTTAAAGTATAAATCTTCTTTCAAGTCGTCCGCCAGCACCGAGAGCCCTACAACGACTGAACATTCGTCTCCTACACGCCATAATACAACAGATAATATTGACACCTCAAGCAACAGTAATGCACTTGCCTCTAATCAATTTTGCAGTCTTCCACGTCATTTTCATACAGAAAATTCATTTAAAAATCAACGAGCTCCCCGACCACCCAGCATATTCAGCGGTGCTCCTAACGTTCCTCCTCCACAACCCCCGTCTGCTCCAGTCAGCTTGCCACCTTCTACAATAAGTTCGAATAACAGCGTTGACAGTGAGGGAGACGATCGAAGAGGAAGTGACGTACACATTGGGTTTGAAAAGATTGAGCAAGATATTCGAAAGTCAAGCTCAGACAAATCTGGGGAAGAGTCAACCGAAGAAGTGTTTCGCCATAATTCAGATCACGTACCAGTTGTTGCAATCAATAATAATAATAATAACAGTACCAGTAAACTAGACGTGGGTCAAGGTCCAGCTGCTCCAGTACCGGCTCCTCGGGCGAGTTTAAGTCAGAGCAGTGGGCATAGTCCTCCAACGTCTGGCAAAAACACGGAAATCCATCCACCAATGGCCAAGGAACGACCATCGATAATGGCAAAACCAAGGGACCTGCCTAAAAGAACTCAGTCACAAACCAAGGGAAATGTCCCCTCTGCATTAGCAATAAACACCGGTTCAGATTTAGGTAGTGGAAGCGGAGGTGGTGAGAGTGACAATCAGGAGGACAGTCACACTACTAGTCGTTCTGCTACCGATGAAGCCTTAGCAGAGGATTCCACCGAAGCCTGCAGAAATGGTAAACGTGGAACGTTGGACACGTAAAATATTTTCCCCATGTCTTCAGTGTAACTTTATGTACTATTGTTAATATTTCAGGTGGACCAAAGTCACTAACAAGTATTCAACAACAACCATTATCACCAACTTCCAGAGTGCCTTACAGACCCCCAAGACCCAATCCACCGCCGCCCCCTAAAGTACGACCTTCTCAGGGAGAGAGTACTGATCTTTGAGTCCTGGTACAAAAAAAGATATACTCTCTGCTTCTTGGGTAACAAGCTGCAGCAGCGTCTACGAACTCTTTCCTTGAGAATGGAAAGTTTTTTTTTTTGCGCACAACGGATTTATGACATCCTATAACACTGTCAACGTGACTATCGATATTTTCAAACGTACGAATACCAATAAGTAATTAATGACTAGGGCTTATTTAATGCCAAAACTTGCAAGTAAAATTACATTGGTAAAATACACTACTATCATTCTCAAAATATGCTTATTATTTAGCATTTAGACAACAGGATTAAAACAAAATGAAAAGTTCTAGTTGTAATGGTTTTAATAGTACTGGCTTATTTAATGGTTACTTCACTGATTTGGGGTGAATTGCCTTAATTGCCTGTGATTGCGTGGACGCATCGGTTTAAACTTTTTGTCGCATCGGTAATGAAGAGGAAACTTTGATTTCTCACTATAAAATACTGTAAGGATGCAAAAATATAACCTAAAAAGTATTAATGGTGAAGAATACGAATACTTCCAATAATGATATAATGATTGTAAAGTGTGATAAGCAATTTTTGCCGACTTTATGATATTCATAAGTGTATAATCCAATGTGTAATTTCGTTATGTTAAATGCGAACGGAGTCAGTAGCGCACGTAATTTACTTCTATAACCTGAAGATTTGCTTTTCTAGTAGGCAAAATGATGTCGTCAAACTCACTTTAGGTACCTAGATTGACGAACCCTCCGTATTCAACAGTGAGACGAGTAGTTCCGGCTGGTGACATTACTGAGAGACTCTTAATAGTTTATAATCTTAACCTTTGCTGTTAATTATCCGGAATGCATGCGTGCTAGACTGACAATTATAATATTTATTATACGCAAAGTATTACCGTTATAAAATGATTTATCCTGCTGAATGTAATAAACGCTAAATACTATCAACCGTTACTGAAATTGGCTATTCGTTTGCTGAGCTGAACTTTTCCAACAATTATGTTACAGTATGCTATACGGGGATGCATTTTTTCTAATTATCAAGGGTTGTTCTTTGTTTTGCTGTCTCTGCCTGTTTTGTTTGTAATCATTTATTTTGGACTGTTTTTGTTGTGAATTGAATATGATAATATATCAATTACATATCTTCGAAAGTTTGAGAATTCGATAGTATACAAGAAAATATATCTTATTATATATTACAACCATGTTAATAGATTTAGAGATGTGATTTTGATAAAACTGTGTACTCTGCGACATTTGTAACCTGATCCATTGTGAATAGATCGTGAAATGAAATTAATTATGACTTCGTAAAAAGTTTAGGAATCCAATGTAACTTAACTATCAATTACTTACACTATCACGCTGATTTAACACGATCTAGGTATACGGCGCATTGTGTCGTAATTATAAACAAGCTTTTGCAATTTGCAACAATAAACTAAAGCTGAACTTTAAATGTCCATAGTATTTTTCTTAATTTGAACCTTTTCTGCTCATACAATCATTCCAAACTGAACAAAGCATTTTGCATAGCATTGCACTTGTCGTCCCATACTCACGCTACACAAAATCATCACTTTGTCCCGTGAAATCCATGAAGCAAAATGTTTTCCTCTCAATGGTTTGTGGCGGCTGCTCGCTACATACAGACTACAGAGACAGATGCAGTTCAGGCAAATTGTGCAGTTGATTGCTGTTGAAGCCCGTTTACTACCTGTAAGTACTTTCCAAACTCCAATTTATCATTAAAGGTAAGACTTCCAGTTTTATTTGTTCGTAATCTCGCTTTCCTTCATGTGGACAAAGATCGAGTTTTCTCCACCAGAATACATAGTATCCACTTATCTACTTAACATATAAATGAGCACAAAACTAGAATATTATTTGATTGGTGTGTAAATGAGCCTGTTTGAGTAATCGGAATAAAAAACCAAGAGATTATAAATGTACAAACGTTTGCATATAGTAGTCAATTAAATTAACTTTCGACGGACATTGTCTCGATTTTGGAAGAATGTAGCAAATTACATCTTGTATATAATACCCTGATTAGGGCTTTCCCGTATGCTAGTCGAAATCCACAGTAAAGTTTCGGCTTTGTATTAAAAATTGGTCTTTATAATTTTGGATGACGTATTTAATGCAAAAATTGTAATATTTACCTAAAAGAGTTTAGATGATGGTAAGAGAAATGGTAAATGAGGTGTGAATTACGGAATGATATGCAATGAGGCAGTTAAAGCTTTTAAAATTATTTTTAAAAACATCATTTGAGTAGTTTATTCATAATTTCTGAAGGCTCAAAAAGAGCGTACAAATTCATTTTGCTGCTGCGAGTAGCAAAATCAACAATAAAGTAAAATAGGTAGCAAAATAAATGTAAACATACAAAACACTCAAAATTCGTCTCGGGTTTACAAAGTGATTTAAAATTACAGATGAAACAACCAAGTGCAACTAATTGGTTTGACTTTCTTGGTGTAGGACATCGTTGTGCATGTTTTAAATAAGTGCTTAAGTTAAAAAAAACGTCAAGTAGTCCTCTTCGAGAATGATATGATGGACATTGTAATTGAAACAAAAAACAAGGGTGAGAGATCTGTGTGGGTGGCACAAATCTCATTAATATCCACCAATGGTTTTCCTTATCCAGTCGTTGTACTGAGAGACCTTAACGTATACCTGAAATAAGCAAAGAAAAATTCGTTAGAAATTAGTTCTGGTTTCGGAGAAATGTAATGAAGGGGATGATGTATAAACTTACCCCCGGTACGTCTTGCTGGCCACATCCAACTCCCCAACTCACAATTCCTGCAATTTGCCAAGTGCCTCCCAATTCACAAACGAGGGGACCACCTCCATCTCCTTTGCATGCATCCCGACCTAAATTTTTGCGTAGAAATTCTTCATTTAAAAATTTGCAAGTCATTTTTAAATTAAAAAGCAAAAATTTAGAGGATCCCTACCTGGTTCGCCTCCAGCACAGAGGAAGCCTGGATGGAGAACAAAGTCAGGTCCTAGCCTCGTCCTCTTGAGTTTCTGCTCACAGTCAAAGTTGCCAAGGACGGGGAGGTCGACCTCTTTCAGAACGTTTTGGTACTTGCCAATCTCTCCAAAGGCGTCCTTACCCCAACCGGTGACGTAGCATCTTTGGCCGGCGAAGTCATAGTTGGGAGATGGCAGACAAACTGGGGAGATGTGTGGGCTAAAGTTTCAGAAAAAAGTCAAATTATTAATATTAAATCCACCGAATTAATCCAGGATTAAACTCAGTTCTGAAGAGGGCTTCTTACTTTTGACGGAAGTCAATGAAGCCGTCTATTTTGACGCTGGATTGAAGGGACTTTGAGAGAGCCCATTCTGTGGATTGCCGAAAGGGCTGTTGGAAACTTGCTGGTAGTTATTTGTGCCACTTCCGCTCGGCCTGTAGAGGTTACCATTGGATTGCTTTGGGCTGCGACAGCAAACATAGCCTCCGGGGCAGCTTCCTCCAATATTGAGCTGTCTCTGTTAGTGGAATGATGGTACATAAAAAATTGAGCAAATTTTGTTCAATTCTAGGCAATCCTGCTAATTTTCATAGACTAGAAATATCAAGCGAGTTGTGCAAATGCAAAAATATTATTTTTTGTACAAAGCAGAAGGCAAGCATGAACCAAAAGCTTGGAAGCTATAATTTGGTGTACATCAATAGTTTTCAGAGATTTCAGTCATTTTGTAGAGAAAACTCTGCCATAATTTGTGCAGCAGTTTAAATTTACACACAAAAAGTCCACTTTTCACACATCTTTTCTGGAACGTCCATTCGTAATCTCGTCAGTTTTTAAAAATTTGTGTCGTCCGAAGATTTTTCTGTTGGTCTTAGGTTATCGTTGTCTGCGAGAGCAGTAGTGGTTTATCCCCCTCTGCGCATAAGAATAACAATACACATTTATGTTCAAATAAATAGATAAATATTCAGCGAAATAAATATATAAATTAGGTAATCCTATATGAGTACAAGTGAAGTATTATGATTTACAATCTTTTTCGCCTCGAAGAGAAAAATTAAATCCAAATATTTTTAAGTCATTTTAAAAAGACATCATTCACAACCGCGTCAACCAAACCACCATCAGCAGCACCATGAGACAGCATCGTAACCTTTCCGTTACAATGCTCAGTAAAAAATCCCAGATTTTTAAAACTTTGTGTAACGAATACATAAATCGTTACTTGCTACACTCACACACTCCGCCTCATTGTAACAACAATTCTACCAAAAAAAAAGTCAGTAGTAAATTAGGAGAAAAACATTATACCTATAGTTTGAGGTTTAAAAAATTAATTAAGAGTCAGACTACCCTACGACGGTTATCATCGGTTATGGAGTCAATTGTTTTGGCGTACTTCTTACCTCATCTTCACGAAGTACACGCCCGTCAAGCGTTGCTGTTGGTGGTGGTTGTGTGCGGATATCCCTTGTCAATCGGATGTTGCCGTGACTCGTCGAAGCAGTAATAGAGTCCGATGGAAAAGTCACAGATGCGGAAGAGCCGCCCTGGAGTTGTGGTTGGAAGTTGTTTGTATTGTCGTCACCATTGTTAGGGAATGAATGATATGAATTCTCAGTGCTCAACGCACTACCCCCACTACCGTCTTGGAATATTGAGCGGTGAGGCTCACTAGGGAAAATCATGGAGGAACTGGCGGACTGTTGGGAGTAAGGGTCACTTGCGGAGAATGAGGCGGCATTCACTGGAAGTCGTGAGTCGGGAAAGCTGATAGGCAGTCCTGTACGGGACTTGTCTACATTGTTAGGGTCTTCATCGGGAAACCTGGTTTTTGAGCCCGTGTTAGCATTAGTAGGCCGGATGTTAGTATAGACACTTTCGGTGGTGGTCTCCACCCCAGATCTGTATCTGGAGGAGCGATTCTCCTCTTCGTCTTCTTTTAATAAGGCTTCCAACAGCCGTTCTTGTTCTGGCGTTAGTCCACTAGCTTCGTTAACTTTTGCTGGCTTTTCCCGTTTGGTGTGAGTGTTTGGAGAGTAGGCAAACCCACTTCCGGTGGGAGTCTTAATACTAGGTGGAGTATACCCTGCGCCTGTGACGAGGTCGAGAGGACCCTTCTTATCTAGCTTGTAGTAGGGTGAGTACTCTACAGCGGAACCATAGGAGGGCCCTTTCCTGTAACCATAAGCATGCCCATAACCGGTCGATGTACCTTTACCACTTCCGTAGCTGTAATAAGGGTTAGTTGAAGAGTAGCCGTACCCCGTGACGCCAGGATACCAGGGGGAAGAAGAGGAAGACACCCAGCCATAGTTTGGCTTTGCCACGAAGGACGAAGAGTGAGCATTGGGGTAGTGGTGGTGGTAGTGGTCGTGATTGTGGTGAATATGTGAATGGTCTTGAACGAATCCACCTGCCCCCAGGGGAGCGGGGTAACCCAAGGGTAAAACTGAGCCGTACCCAGGACCATAACCAATTCCACCAATGCCTCCTCCCAAACCTGCTCCCCATCCGCCACCATAAAGATACTCTGGAGCTCCCCACCCTCCACCGTAATAACCTTTCCCTTTGGTAGCCTTGAAGAAAGCTTTAACTCCCTTGAAGAGGGCGGGGTTAGGGGTGATGTGAAGGTTGACCAGGGGTCGCCACAATTTAGTCTTGTGCTTGTCTTTCGACTTTTGGAAGGAGACTAAAGGATTAATACTAATAGGACCTAAAGGAATGCCACCTCCGTTGTAAGGATTGACAATGGGATTGTTTCCAACAGGATTTAAAGGATAGCCACCACCCGCCTGGGGGTAACCACCGGGGAGGCCGAAAGACACTCCGAAGGTCGGCTCAATTGCGAATAGTTTACCCAGAATTCGCTAGACAAGATATAGAAAGGTGATTGAAGGCTTAAAAAGGTCAGTTAGCATTTCTTTGAGTCACCGAAGAGGAAGGAGGATTCCACCTCCAAAAATTTTATATAATGTGGTACTGAAGTGCATTCTACTGCGGGAAAAGACTACTTACTAGATTTGTATTCTCTATTTTCACTAATTTCGTTGGGTCGTCCCCAAAATCGTAGCCGGCAAACCTTGTAATGTTTCTCACAAGCTCATTGCCATTGACGTCACGTAAAAGTTGGCCAAAGATTCGGCCCTCGCCCTGAGCTGGCTTCTGCGCGTCGTAATTTTGTCGAAAGGTGTTTTCGGAGGCGTCGTACATTTTTGGTTGTGTGTGTGGTCATCGATGATCATCAATTTTTTTTAGCATTTCATTGAAATCACACAGAGAGACACAGAGCGGAAATGTGCACACCAAATACAGAGCAGGAAGAGGATAATATAATGGGGAGAAAAGAGAATTTAGAGAAAGTAAGAGTTGGAAACAATAACCACGCACATAATCACACACGCACGAAATAGGTGGACCACACCAAAAATGTCAGAGATTCCATTCATTCATTCACACAATGACACACACACAGCCACGTCGAGAAGAGAGACAGTCAAACAAAAGTTGAGGAAATGAGGAGTGAATTTCGAGTAAAAACAAACAAAAAATTAAAGTTAAAAAAATTGTCAGTCATGATTGTTGGTACAGCTAAAATAATTTAGGGCTGTACTTAATTAGTCATATCGGAAGGAAAAGAGCCACCACCTCAAAATTACGAGGCAAAAACAATGTGGTCAGCATCCTGTTAACAAAACTTTCATCTTTTTCGTCATGCTCAAGTTACGAATTTGTTAAATTCTCGTCTTAAATGGTATACGGGTTAAATAGTTAACAATGATTGCAGTCCATTTTTATATGGCTAACTTTTTGCACTGGTATTTTAAGGTTAGCTTTTATAAAGCGATTGTGAGTCTACGAAATGGTTTGCTGCGTGCAATTTCGTGCTACTTTAGTCTTGTGAGTTCTATATTAAAAGCTTCTAATAAACCTCAAATAAGGCGTAAAAAAGTCCAAATTTTTTGCTGGAGGAGTGAAAACCAAGATTTCTTACCGGTTCAGATGTACCGTCCCCAGATGCGGCGGTTTGTTCATCGACAGCCTTATCAACTCCTTGGCTTTGGGTGTCACGCTTTGAACGAGGTTTCTCTGTTTCAGAGTCAGGGCTAATTGTTGTAGTCACGCCATCCTCAGAACTGTCAGCTTCGATGGACGACTTGAGATGTCTGCCTTCGCTTTGAGATTCTCCAGATTCTTGAGAGTCATCCTCTCCTGAGGCGTCGGTGGAGTTGGACTCAATTCCAGAGGCAAGCTTGTTTCTTGGGTCAATTCCGTAACCGACTTGGCCATAGTTGGGTCTTCCGAATCCGGAAATGATTTCCCGACCGGAGGTCGACTGGCCGACGATGTCGTAGGCAGCACATTGCGTGATCCGAACGCAGGTGCAGTCCTCGACGCGGTTGTAGTCGCCACCAAAGCTGGAGGAGGAGGCTGAGTGGAAGCGGGATGAGCCGACGTTGAAGCTGTTGGTTTCGAAATCAGGGAGAGGTTGAGATTTTTGAGAGGGTGGCACAAAAGTTCCGACGGTGTTTCCGTTTGGAGTGGCGACAGAGATGGGGTTCTTGGCGCTGAGACCGAAGTCATCGACGGAGGCGATTGGCCCGTAAACGCTGGCGCCACCGTATGCTGCAAAAAGATAAAATATGGCTTCTTGAAAATTTTCTATTTAAAATCTTACACAAGCTGAATGAGTTGGTTACACTTACGAGGACCTCCAGTATGACCGACATTTGGAGAATGATGAATATGATGGTGGACATGCTCAATCACCGGCTTGCCTGGTGGTGGGATACCAACATGAGAAGGAGGTGGTGGTGGTGGAGGTCCATATCCTGGTCGAGGTCCTGGATAAACTGGTTTTGGGGCAATTGGTGGTGGTGGTCCGTAGATACCCTTGCCATGTCCATGTGGGCGGTGGTGTGGTCCTGGATAATGTGGCTTGTGATGATGGTCCAGGGGGACGGCAGCGATTGGATAACCAACAGGCTTCAGGGCAACAGGTTGAACCAAAGCGACATCCTTCGCTGGGATACCGGGTGCCCAACCGTGACCATGAGGGATCCCAGGTCCAATACCGAAACCACCACCGCCATGGAGCAGCCCTTGTTTATCGACAGGCCCGTGTTGATTACACTAGACAAAGTGAGAGAACAAGAGTTAGATAAGCTCTGTACCTCACTAAAAATTTGTGGATATAAAATTGGTAACTTACTGGCATAAGTCCAAGTGAGCACAGTTTATTTCTGATGTATCCTCTGGCTTCACCTTCATTTCCATTGGCAAGTTGTTCTTGGATAACCGGGTCAGAAGCAACCTTGACAAGTTCCTCTCCTCCCTTCGCCAAGTTCAAACTCTTCCCAGACCGTGCCGACTTTAAGATAACATCAATAGCTTCATTCGCATCAGCCTCATCAGTATTGACAGTCTCCACCGGAATCATAATAGCTTGCTGCTGGTCAATTTGGGCAGCTTCCGAGTTGCTTGACTGTTGCTGAGGTCGAGATCCTCCGGGAAACATCAAGTTCTTTGTTGGATCCGGGTTGCTTGGAAAGAATTCGGAGGCTTGTGCAATATAAGGGTCTGCCCCACCTCGGCTCACGTCGACAAGCGGGGTGGAGGCGTAAATGTACTTGGTGGTGCCATTAGGGGCCCCTTTGCTGCCTGCTACTAGCAGGGCAAAGGCCACGGCCGAAACGAGTTCCTGTATTCTCATCATACACCGTGTCGTCTTTAAATCTGTAACAAAAAGGTTGTATTTCTCAGTTTAATTATTTCTGCACAATGATCGCAGGTGCCTTCAACTTAAAATGGACAAATATTGTAGAAAGTGAGAGCTCCTAGTTTATGAAGGTGGCCCCTACCAAAAACGGTTACATAAGGCCATATATTGATAAATTAGAAACTTTGCACCACAGGCATTTCACGAGTGGGACAACTATTCCGGCAACACTCTTATGTCATTCCACTCTATTTTAGGCAAGTTTCCTCCCATCCTGAGGAGAACAATTTAAAATTTGCATTTTGCATGCAACAAAATTAGTCAAGCAAGATAACCCACGAGAAGATGGGGGATGTTTGTGTGGCATGTGTCGTTTGAGATGAGAAGGCGTTAACACTGTGGATAATACGAATTTGCTTAGGCACACCGCAATTTCTTTGTCTTGTACAAATTTTATGACTAATATTACACCTCACGCGACATTAACGTGCATATCCAAATATGCATGCATTATTACGTTGGATGTTACGTAAAGAAAGATTGGAAAGTTTTCTATTTTCAGTGGCGCACAAGAATCTGCTGCAGTCAGTCATATAACTCGAAAATCATGATGAAAAGGGATGAAAGGAAAAGCTCGTTTTGTTAAAATACGTAGGTACTATTTGTACACCTTCCTTTTTTGCTTGATATATTTTACACAGTTCCTCCACTTTGCATCTTTTCCACTACGCATTTTCTCGCCAACATTTATTGCACAGCACCTGATTCAGGTACGCGAGCATATAAACCACCCTTTCCTTCCTTTTTTTGCTAACCGTCTGCAAACATAGTTTTTTCCCTTATGTAAGGGACACATGATGATGATGATCGCAATGATTACCTATCGCGTAATCTTTTTCTGTCGCCCACTTAAAAGAGCAGTGGTGCACAATATTATGCTGTTGTGGTGTGAGTATGCAAAATATATAACGAAAAACCGATAATAAAGATATAGCTCGTCGTAGCTCGCAGCAGTCTCGCTTGATGACCAGTTTCCCTTTCGAAGAGGTTCGTCGTCTTCTTGACACTTTCCATTTCCTTCCTATATCGACTATAGTACTCAATTTGTTGTGTTAGGGGGCGATGGCTATAAATGTGCATAGGAAATCCGAGCTGCTTTTTTGTGTGCAAATGTGTAATAAGGGAAGAGGGATGATGACACTTGTACGTCGTACCACACAGCTTCTTTGTTAGCATTTAAATTTATATGTAACTCTTGTGTTGTCTGCTAGGAATTGTATCAGTGTTCTTCACAGTAATTAACTTGAAAGAATTGATGTTTTCTTTTGTTTATAAAATGGTAGTGGGTTATGACGGAACGAGCCTTCTTTTATGATTTATGACTTTATGAGTGTTATTAGAGCAGGTTTATGATGCTGCTAATTATAAGGGACCACGTTGGTTTTACAAAGTCGTGACTTTTCACGAGTTTACTTTTCGTGACAACGGAGGAAAATTGAGAAGGGCCTAGGGATGACAATTTTTGCACATTGTTTTCTAATTTTTAAACGTTAAAAGTTTGTTTTATGACGAACCATTAACCTGAACGAAAGACCTATTGTGAAGGGTTTCTACAAAATTTGAATGTTAGCATTAGCATTGACATTGGGATGTTTTTCCCTTTGTCGCAAGAAAAATGAAGTTTCTGTAACGTAACCTTTCGACTGTGAAGAAGAAACTTGCGTGTTTCAACCGTGAATGTGTAAAATTGAACAAAGTTACTAGAGCGAAAGACTCACATGTTAAAACTCTTTGTCACACACACGAGTCATACACGCATCACAGCGTCGGGAGCAGAGATCGGTTTGAAAAATAGAGATTGAAAGTAATTTGAGCTAGCTAATTTGTTGAAAAGTTGAAATAAACTCGCAGTCTTTTATCTAAGCAGACTTGGGAATAAATACATATTTTTGTATCACGATTTTTTTTATTTCATGTAGAAAATATTCGTGATATTTAGCTATTTTTAAAGTTACTTTTCTTGACGTAGGTAAGTACTGAAAATGTCATTTCCTTTCAAACCCACTAACTTACATTGAAAACTTAAAGCCAGTGGAGGGTCAGCCTATTTTATGTCAGAACGGATGCACAGAAAATGCCACAAAAATTTAGCAGAGACTCAGGAAAGTGGAAATCGGTTTATTGAATGCAAAAGTGCCATGCATACTATTAAACTCAGGGAAGAAGTGCAGATGAAATACTATCTAAAGCACTGCTAATTTTCAAAAAGAGTCCCTAACTTTTACAGGGATGAAATGGACGTCTTTGATGATCCTCACTTTCACTTTCATTAGTGTCGTGACTTTGCCAAAAAACGAAGCGTTGTATGTAAAACAAAACAATGATTCGAATAATGACTTTCCTAAAGCCGGCAACAGAAAACTTAAAACTTGACAGATCTTACCTTACACAACGAGCTATAGTCGATCCTCCTATTAGTCGGCAACTTCTACACAAAATCTCAGAAACGTCTTCACTTTTACAAATATACTTCGTTTCTTGAAGCCTGACTTATTTGCTTTAAACAAAAAAAATGTAAAGAGCGACTGTCACCTCTCAGGCTCACAGTCTTCAACTGATATGCTCCCTTGATGTCCCTTCGTGTATTTATATCAAGTGAAACCTCTCTAGGATGCTGGTTACGTATTTATGCGTTCACATCTTTGTAGATATACGCAAAACTCAAAATATTGTGAGTCAAATCGAGCTTCTCATCTGAGTACATTGTGTGTATCGGCAAAGCATTAATGAGTGGTAAGATGTAGTATTTTAAAGTATACATATTTGCTATCATTTCTCGAGAATGGAGTGTAGCGTGTAAATGTCAAAAATTCCCAAATGTTGCAACAATACTAGAGCATTGAGAGAATCCTTCCTCAGCGTATATCCCCAGAGAGACCCTTATTGCATAGCCTTTTAGTAGAGTCGAGGATCTGAGTGCGTCACAGCGTTACAAATATTGCAAATGATATAATGATAAGAGAGGCACACGGGCAGCAACTTGGTAAAGGGAGGACTTGTGCTATTATTGTGGGTGCTTGAGTACTTGCAGTCATCGTAATAATAACAGCATGAAGCATTAAGCGTTTGGCTTGCTTCGCTTCGTGGGGAATTCCCCATCCCACAATTATTTTCAGATCTTTTCGCATATGAGTTTTATTACAGAGCTATGCATGAGCAAACTTTAGCGTTGGAATGAAAGGGAACGCATTTATCTTTAGAAGTACTGCGGTGCGCTACCCTTTTCTTGTGAACTGAAGGGAACTAAAAAAAAATAAGCTCATTGGTGGCTGAAGTTGTTATGAGGTTACAACAAGTTGTTTTTCGCACAGGGAATTTCTCGATTATGTAACACACTCGACTTATCAGCATTTATGACTCAGAGGCTTTTTGTGTCCTTTTTGCTGGTGGCACATTAATGCTCACTTATTTAAATCCTGTTAAAATAAGGGCTGGATGTGCGATTTTTTTGTGAATAAGGAGCCGGATTTCCCAAATGAAATGGGACACGTGAATTTTGTTTATCTTCGTGAATCAAGCATCGTTTTGTGCCTGATTAGGTAATCGTCTCAACTTTGTGCATGTGCATCTCTACGGGGTTTATTTGATGAGTGGTAATATAGGAAGTAAATGTGCAGTCTTTTAGAATTCTCATCAAAGTATTAGCCACCTACTACCGTATACAGCGTATGTGAATTCAGAGTGACAATACGAATGTGCAAATGGAACGTGAGCGTCGATGTAGCATTGTTCAGTTTTTGAAAGATAATTTTTATGAGATATTGTCGTATTCCGCACTATTCTGCAATGCAGCAGCGGTTGAGCAGATTTTTCTTGTCAAAGGAAGTACGAGTGACGACTTAATACCTTTCTCATTAGTCAGTCCAAATATGAATGCAGATTACAGGATGGTAATTTAGCGTCCATTTCGCACTCACAGCACGTGAACCACGAGTATTCAAGTGTTTGCAATGTTTGCATTAGCAAATCGCAGAATGACATAAGATGAAGATGCGCATTATGTTATGTCCTGATCAGGAACACTGATTTGGGTTAATACCTTCAAAGTGCCTTACTCATTCAGGCACAAGCTATATATAGGGTGTTCGACTACTGACATAATGCAGGTCTAATGAACATTTCTTTGAAAAGGTATTGAGGCAACTTGCACCGATCCCTTTGGTTCGTGTCAATGCTTGGTGCAGTTGTCATATTCGAAGAACTGATGACAAAGTGAAGTGAATGTTTGAGCTTTGTACATATTAGTTTAGATAGAGACTTTACGTAATTCATTGTTTATGCATTTTGTTGCACGTTTCTGCAAGACTACATAAACGATACATCTGTAGAATTCTAAGAGTTATTTGCAAATAAACATTCTAATTGGTAAACAAATGAGGGATAAAGATGCCTTGTTTTTCTTCGTCTATGATTTAACTGAAATCTATTATGTTGAAATTTATGAGACCAGAGGAATTACAATGTTGAAAATTGCATCAACAACGCATGTCTATAGGCGTAAGGTTTACGAGGTGATCTGCACGTGCGCCTGGTTTTAATCAAAAGGTGACATCAATAAATAGGAAATCAGTGTCTTTGTTGTGAACTACTGTGAACTCATGAACGTAAACTGGTTGCGCATTTACAGAAAAGATATTTTAAATCAGCTCACTAAATTATCAGCCCTCTTGCGTTGCGTATCTCGTGCCTGTAATCTATTACATGTTACATTTCGTGATCTTGTGCGTGTGACAATCATTCGACGAGCAGGTATGATCTAATGATCTATATTTTGCGAAGTACACATTTCTGCATAAAACTTTCTCCCGGATCTTCACAATTTTTTTCAGAAAATCGTATCATTATTTGGTCACACTTTTATGACTTTTTGTTTCGGTTACATACATACACTCATATTTGCTTAGGTGTATGGTATATACACCTTTTATTGCTCCCTTCAGTGTCTACTGCGTGTTCCTTTTTTGCACAATCTGTGGTTCCTGTAGATAAAGCAGATTTACTACTTCTTCCCTTTTCTGATGAGAGTATTACATAAGAGTTTGCACAAAAATACGTTTTGTATCCGTCTACAGGTCTTTGACAGAGTATATTGCATAATTTATATGAATCCTTTTCACTGTATAATGACGTGCAAGACTCCTAGTCGGTATTGGCAGGTAAAACTCGTTAAAGTGCGAAAAGGGGTAATAAACACTCTAGGGTTTGGCTGGGCAGGTGAAGTTAGGATTTAGAGAAGCATACTTTTGTTCTGACTGTTTGTCTTGAAGGGAAGGTAAAACGTGCACCAAGGACAGATGAAAAACTTGGAAAATCCCGACAAGGGCGAAATGAAAAGGTTTCAAGGGCGTAGCCTTTTTATTATGGAGGAAATTTCCAGCCTAACATTCCCTTCGTAAAACTCAAAATTAAACAGTACTTTTGTAGCACCGTCCTTCAGTGTTTGAGCGTACAACTAAAAAATTTATTTACATGGATGTCGATTTATATAACTTTGAATTACCGTTTTAACAATTTAATCAATCAGGTTGAAGTCAAAAGTGGAATTAGTACGATATAAACTTATGAGCTCTTTCTCAACGGTTTAGGTCCCTCTTTGCCTTCATCGGACTTGTCGCCGAGTTGTCGGAGGAATGTTTTGAATAAGAGCATCAACGTTTAAAAGAGTAGAACTATCACTGTTCGAATGTCATTTGCTCACGTTTTAATCTCTGACTTTCCCGTTGACACTCGCCGATTTTGCACATGCAGGTTTCATCCCCTAAAATTAATTATGACTTATTTTTTAAAAAAGAATAATTTTTTTAAAAATTTTAATCGCAAACCTTCCGACCACTGTCGACACTGCGCATCAGTCACACAACCTCCTCCACAGTTGCCTTCCTACAATTTACATAGAATACCTGTATATTGTAATAAACTAAATTTTCTGCAATAATTCTTGGAAATTATTCTGGTAATTATAATTAAACTTACAATCCATTTACATTGCAAAAATATGCACCTGCACTGGGTATGACCGGCCGCCACGGAACAGTCCTTTGAGGAGAAGCAGAAACCGGCGCATTTTTCCTGTCATATCGTACATCAAAGAGTAAAGTTTAACTTGTCGATTCGCAGTAGCAAAATAAAAGTACCTACATGGAATAGGTAAGTATGAAAAGAGTAGCAGTTTAGAAATCATATCGGCAAGCTGATGAATAGGCTTCGAAAGACCTGATCTGAATTGAAGGGAAGCTAACCAGTTATATGAAATGTTATACCTTTTGCGCGTCCGAAATAACGGTTACAACAACAACGATGAAAACCACCGCGATTTTCATGTTAGTGCGTGGTTTTGGTTTCTAGAAACGGTGACTGCAATTGACAAACGGATGGGCAGAATGGGCACTAAAGGCATTGAAAGTTGAAGTGCTGGTAATTAGCTTGATTCTTGGTCTGTATTTTGGTTCGAGAAAATAGCTCTTTTTCCTCCTATTTCCAGTCACATCATTCTGGATGCGTGGTACAACAAGGATTGCTGAAAGTGTGACATACTTTGGGGGTTATGGGGGTGTGTTTTGTTTACCAACATTTGCAGAAACTAATCAGGAAGGATTTGCCAGTGTTGTTAATTTTTGGAGCAGGGATTCCTCGAATTTTTGGAAACAAAATGTGAGTCTTGGGGCGGCGGACATTGTATAGGTAGGTTATAGTCAAAAATTCAACAACCCTACATTGGTTATTTATTGCACAAACACGGAATGCGAACGTAATTCCAAGCAAATATAATACCTAATTACAAACTCACGGGTTTACGAATAATTTTTTGCGCATTTTAATGCAGACAAATACGCACTCCCTGATAATAAACAGTAAGCCAATCCCATTGATAACTAGTTTCTACGAATTCTAATGAGCTTTACCATCGGCTATGCGTAATGAAACGATGCTTAAAGGTGCGTGGAAGTACGGAGGGATTTCACAGGGTGCAATTTTGATATAGGTATATGTATGTATTTGTCGACTTTAGAACTCCGTTGCCAAAACCAGTGTAATATTTACATTTGCTTGTGGAATTGAACACGGTACTTTGCATGTCCAAGCAGCGATTAAGCCTACCGTTGTAGGCTTACTAAATTTTTTGTTTATATTTACACTTGTGCAATCTCGTTTCCCTGTTGGTCAATCTTAAAATGTTTGTTTCCCTGAAATATTATTTTCCAGGAAATATGCATAAATGAAGGAATTTAGAATTCTGACTTTTCTGCTGTAGTTATTCAAATGTTAAACACCCAAACACCAACACTTAAAGTATGTCACCATTTTCACCAAATCCATACCGTTTTGTTGGCTGAACCTACACCCAAAACACTAAAATGTGACTTTCTAAATACGGACTATGGACCTGATGCTTGGAAAATGTTTTTTTCGGAATTGTGCATACATTATGCATTGATATTTTAGTCCAATTATCTGCTTGAATATAAAATAAAGACTGCCTGTAACGGTCGATGTCACAATGCCCCACCTAGTGGAGTTCCGTTTGTTTCTCCAAAATCGAAGTACTGAAGGCAGTTTTCGTTGTTTCCAAATTAAGTTCGTGGAAACAAAGACGACGCCAACATGATACTTTCGGTGGTTTTCATCGTTGTCGCTGTAGTCAATATTGCTGACGCACAAAAGGTATTGCATAGAAATACATTTTCTCGTAACTGAGTAGTTGGTTTCCATTCAGCCCCCTTCGATCCGCTGGTCCTTCGAAGTTTACTAAACTTCTTCGTTTTTCATACCTAAATCATATAACATTGTTTGCCATTACGATTTTACGAATCAGATAAGAAAACAACGATAAGTCTCTTTGGTGTATTATATCACAGGAAAAATGTGCCGGTTTCTGCACCTCCTCAACGGACTGTGCACTGGCAGCCGACACGCTCCAGTGCAGGTGTACATACTTTAAATGTAAATGGATTGTAAGTTTAATTTCCGCAATTATTTCCAGCATTATATCAACTAGGACACATAGAGGCAGCGGTGACTTTTGATAATTTAATTACAAATCTGTGTAAATTGTAGGAGGGAAGATGTGGTGGCGGGTGTTTGACCGATGATCAGTGTAAAAACTGGGCGAAAGGTTTAATTAAGAAAATTATTAAAATTCTCTTACTGGCATTATCATTTCTTTAATGATTTTATTTGAATAATTATTAGACGATTCGAGCTGCATTTGCAACTTAGGAGAATGTCAGCCTGAAAGTGACATGAAATATCCAGGATTTAAAGAGTAAGCCTAGTTGAATATCAATAAATAGTTCAATTTTTAACGTTTCAAGTTCTCGCATTGTTAAAATAATGCTCTAACCATAAAATTCATCAGGTTTCTCAAACATGTGTCTGATCTGGCTGTGGTCAGACCAAAACGGGACGCTCGACAAGACGTTAGTTAGTTAGGTTATTAACATGAACACGAACCAACCCTCTGAATTTCTAGATTCTTGTCTGCTCTACTTGTAAAAGTATGATTGATGTATACAAAAATTCCATGAATATGTACGTGAAATAAACTTGGTTAAATTTACTTTTGTTTTAGTTAATGAGGCTCTTCAAGCCTCGGGGTATTTGGTCAACGATGCCTTTATACTTTTAATGGCACCTGTCAAAAAACCGAATTTACTCATTTCCTGACAATTGTACAAGTGTCACAGCGTCATCAATACTGAAATGGCCTTTATATTTGCATGGGTGTCACTGCTCACTAATTAATAATCTGGAAAGATATTTAAAAAATTACAAATTCCCAATATATCTTCAAGTGATTTTTGCATATTTATGTTGAAAATTTTGTCTTGAAATACAAGCGATTACAAAATTTAAAAAATTTACACGATGCTTACGTTACTTGTTATATGTGGGTTCGCGTTGCTTGTTATAATGCTTGTGTGGCGAATCTTCATGGTTCTCCAAGAAAAGGTCTTTCAAGGGATTTGGCAGGCTATTTGAAAGATAGTTAGTTGGCAGTGTACATTGTTCGTAGGAAGGTTTAGTGGACCACACACATAGATGTGTACAAGATTCTATACATTCATTCACTTTCACTTTTTCTCGCTGAATACTCGATCATTTAGTGCAATCGTCAAAAGTGAGTGATTCAAATAAAAAAGTCCGTGTGCCTTTAATTTTATGCAGTTTGAGTCACTGAGGAGGCGTATTTACAAGAAGGAAATGATGGATGATGTAGTTTTAGCAGAATGCTCTGACGAGGAGGAGTACGCGAGAACAGGCTTATCGGTAAGCTTTGAGATAACCCGAGTTTCGCTAAAGTCAACATAGACGGCTAAATCATTGTTGAGGTTGAATTTGGATTATGACTAATATTTTTTTCTTAGTATGGGAATACATGGAGTCCCCGACTGGAGGAATTGGAGGCGCTGTACCAACGAATTAGCAACGAGAAGCATATCGAGTTCCAGTGGAAATGTCCAGGAAGACGAAATCCGAATGATGACCAGAAACCGATGGAAGAGGAGAAGCCTGTTGTAGAAGCAGCGTAAGTTTTAAAATAATTTCGTCCTATCCTATATGTTGAATTGAATGAAATGTGCGATTTCTTACTATAGAATATTTATATTTTTTTTATCCAGGAACGCTTCCGGAGCTTATGACTTTGACTTTGACGATGAGCCGCTTCCTCAGAAACTTCCTGCGAAAACCAGCACTCCAAAGAACCAAACTAAAAAGAGGACGACCCTCGCAGGGATTGTGGCTAATATGGAAAAGCATCGAATTATGGATAAATTGGGGACAGAGGTTTCACCTACGAAGACTTCAAATAATTAATTCATGTGAAATACTTACGAGTGATAAACCCCATATTGATTACGTATAGCAATTAAGTGAGTAATTTAAAGTATGCAAGTGAGACTTTCAACCTGCTGTGTAATCATTTTTGTAAAACATAAAAATGTGACTAAATGTATTGAGTAAATGATATCGCAACACTGAAAACAAGTTAGAAAAAATTAGTTTTTATAACAAAAAAACGCTTTTTTATCGGACTCTGGGCATTGGACACCGTGGCACATAACATGATCAAGCATGATTGAGCCTGTATTGATGACTTTTTAAATGAAGCTTCATGTTCAGGTCATTCACGCAGTGTAGGGGAAAGGCTCGTACTTGGCACTTCGCAGAGTTTTAGCATCTTTTATTCGGTGTGATTTAAATAAGAGCTATTTCATATATTCAAGTCGGCGAGCATTCGAGTTTTGATTTTTTTAAAAAGAAAAAAACGTTATTTTTTGCATATTTGGATTTGTTACAATATTCCTAAAGTTCAGGTTTGTATTATTTTATTATTATTTTGCAGCTGGAGTTGTCAGTCTTGTCCACTCGTCAGGTTCTCGGTCAGTGAGTTACCGTAATGTTCAGAAGCCGCGACCACCTGCGTCGCGGATCCGACGACGGGGACTCAGAGGAGCCAACTACAGGGTCGGGAGCGAAATCTGTGAAAGTTTCCATCTCCAATTTGCTACAATCATTTCGATCTGGCAGTGCCTTTAACAAGGCAACCAAACTGAGACCTCAGCAGAAGATGAGCGGGGTGTCACCCAGAGCAGCAAGGACCAACAAAGAAAGCTTATCCATTGTGGTACAAGAACCGGAACAAGACGGTGGGGCGCCTGAAGAGGAAATCGAGGAGTACAATAGTGACGAGGAGGTGACAAGCTGTAGTTCTCTTGAGATAAGCCAGCCTTTGATGCTTGATCGAAACTTGGAGGAATCGGTGGAAAGTAGGCNGCCAGCCTTTGATGCTTGATCGAAACTTGGAGGAATCGGTGGAAAGTAGGCAGCCTTCGACAGCGAACGTTATCAGGCCAATTGATCGCAATGTGGTGCATCAAATTTGCTCAGGACAGGTTAGAATGACAGAAAGTTATTTATTATTTTCACTCACCTTCAATTTACAAAGTGTGTCGTGTTTTTTTTAATTTGTAGGTCATCGTGACATTGAGTACCGCTGTGAAGGAGTTGGTGGAAAACAGTCTTGACGCAGGCGCCACAAAAATTGACATACGGCTTGTAGAGTTCGGGAGCAGTTTGGTGGAGGTAGCCGATAATGGCTCAGGCATCGATGAGAGCAATTTTAAGGGATTAGGTACGTCGAGATTATTGATACGAGTTTTATAATTATAATCGAGTTTATAATTTTGGAGCATTGTAATTACTCCGAGTTTGTCGTATTTTTAGCATTGAAGCACCATACATCTAAGATTTCCGAATTTCAAGACCTCGAAACACTCACAACTTTTGGATTCCGAGGAGAAGCTTTGAGTTCCCTTTGTGCGCTATCGAACCTCACAGTTATTACGAGATACAGTCGTAGTTCGCAGAAAATTGGATACAGGATTGAGTACGAAAACAGTGGTAAACTGTCGTGCCAGACACGGACCGCTCGGGAGTTTGGAACTACAGTAGTTTTGAAAAATTTATTCCATACATTGCCAGTACGACATAAGGAATTTTTAAAAAACATCAAGAAGGAGTTTAACCGTTTGGTGAATATTCTTTACGGATATTGCTTAGTTGTAAATGAAGTCAGGTAAGTTTCAAATTTAACAACTAAAATCATGTCATCCACTCAGCTCCATTGATATAATTATACCTTAATTATATAAATATCGTTGAAGGATCTCATGTACGAACCAAACTGGAAATGCCGGTCCTGCGACGGTGGTGAGTGTTCCCGCATCCAAATCAATGAAGGAGAGAATTGTAGCAGTGTTCGGAAGCAAGCAGGTATTTGAATAAATACAAAACGTACAATGATCTATGCAATGAAGTGAATAGCTATGCAAGTTTGGCTCATAGAATTGAGGGCTCTCTTACGTTCATTTAGCTAAGCTCGCTAATTGAAATCAAGAAGTGCGATGAAGTGCCCTGAAGAGATACTTGCCGAATATGGATTAACGGGAGAATCGTACGAGAACAAGTACGAACTTGAAGGTTATATTTCTTTGCCAAACAAAGGACGAAGTTCTAACGACCGGCAGTTTTTTTTCATTAATTCTAGACCCTGTGATGCAGCAAAGGTATTTTTATGTACTTTCATAAAAAAAAACTGCTTCTAAACTGACGTTTGCGCTTTATTTGGTTGTGATATATTGTAATTGCAGATCAGTCGGACAATCAATGAAGTTTATCGCAGTTTTAGCAGGCATCAAAATCCATTTGTTTGCTTACACATTAAAACAAGGAGAGAAAATGTGGATGTAAACGTTACACCCGATAAACGAACGTTGTATGTTCAAAATGAAAAAATCGTAGTTTTAGCAGGCATCAAAATCCATTTGTTTGCTTACACATTAAAACAAGGAGAGAAAATGTGGATGTAAACGTTACACCCGATAAACGAACGTTGTATGTTCAAAATGAAAAAATACTTCTTGCTACATTGAAGGTAAACTTATTTCTGGAATTAATTTCAAATTAGTTATTGGAAATTAAAACAATTCAACGTAAGTAATTTATTATATGTTTTTCTCACAAGGCTACTCTGGTTCCACTTTTTACCAGTGCTGCGTCTTCTTACATTCCCGTAAGCTCGCAGTTAACCCAGCTTACTCTTGGAAGTCAGTCGTCTCAATTCAGGGATTCCTCATTGTATCTAAATTCATCTCAATTGGGGCAGAGCACTAATGATAACTCATTTGAAAACGACGTGGTCGAATTTGCTTCTCAGCGCTCTTCACATATTGTTACTCAACGGGTGCTTACAAGAGGACGGTCTTACAGCAATAGAGACACTCCGCAGGAGTTCAGTGGACGACAAAGTGGATTTGCTTCAAATAAACGTAGCCGTGATGTCGGATCCTGTCAAAGTGTGAATCCGAAGCGCTCGAGATTGGATAAGTTTCAAGCGAAAAAGCAAAACATTTTTGGGAGAAACGCTTGTGAAAGTGAAAGCTCAGGGGAAATAGACTCTGGCACTGATACCGAAATCTCAATGGCCGACAGCGAGGACAACGCAAATCCGTGTGGGAATCTGCAAGAGGATGGGGGAGAAATCTCACAAGATGACGATGTTGTAGTATTGTATGACGATGATTCTGAGTTGGATGATAATGGAGGCAGAGAAATGGCTGGCAAGAAATGTATCATGGTGTCGATTGATTGGAAGGATATTCGAACCAAATTGCGAGAAGCTAACGACAAAACGGTGGCTGATGCGCGAATTTCCAGTAGCTATGCAAGACGATTCAGAGCCAAAATTTCACCGGAAGATAATTGTAATGCGGAGGAAGAACTGAAAAAACAGCTTTCCAAGGAAATGTTTTGCCAGGCAAGTCAAACACATATAGCAGACCAAATATGCGTTTGATCGTAGCCTACGCTATACAAATTTATATTTATTTATATAGCGTAAATAGGCTACGGTTTGATATTCTGTTACATTTAAATGTCATGACCTGAATGTGATTTCAGATGCAGATACTTGGTCAATTCAACCTAGGCTTTATAATTGTTAGAAGTGGTCCCGACTTGTTCATTGTTGATCAGCATGCGTCAGATGAAAAGTTTAATTTTGAAGATCTGGAAAAAAATATGTTACTTCAAGGGCAGCCTCTAATACAGTAAGTATATTATGTTATGTTTTCCGTGAACTTCAATAACAAATATTAAGCAGGTCCGCTACAACGAGAGTTATCTTTTCTACGATTTTGTAAACAGTCCTTTAGATCTTCAGCTTCCTGCCGTTAGCGAAAACATAATTATAGATAACCTGGGAGTATTTCAGAAGAACGGGTTTGATTTTATCATTTCTCCAGAAGGTAACAATACATTACTATAAATTTAAAGCTAACGCTTCCAAATTCAGAAGCTGATGCGAAAAACTCAGATAAGTCGACGTGAATTAAATGTACACTTCTATTTTACGATTTTGATTGTGGCAAACTGCAGAAGAGCCAACTAAACGAGTCAAGCTGTCAAGAATTCCTTACTCAAAGAACACAGAGTTTGGCAAGGCAGATATAGAAGAATTAATCTTTATGATGGAGGTAAATCTTTTTTGCATATACTAATGTGTTTATTACGCCCATGCAAAGTGGCATGTGCACTCCTGGGTTTTATTTGAGATAGTCCCCGAATTATGGAGTGAAACCGATCTAGCAGTGCCTAATGACTTTTACATTTTTGTGAATATCGATCCTAGGACGCATCCAGCGAATGTTTTTATCGTCCTACAAAGGTCAGAGATATGTTAGCGTCTCGTGCATGCAGAAAGTCCGTCATGATTGGAACTGCATTGAACTCTAAGGAAATGCGCTCAGTTGTGGACCACATGGGTTTAATGAATCAGCCCTGGGTAAGTAATAACCTTTCACAATAGTTTTACTCTTGTGTATAAAAATTTCATCGTCAGGCATCGTTTATTCACTTGTTTAGAACTGTCCCCACGGAAGACCTACCATTAGGCACCTTATCAGCTTAAATCTTCTTCCTGATATGGATTACACTCGTTTATTCTCTTGTTTAGAACTGTCCCCACGGAAGACCTACCATTAGGCACCTTATCAGCTTAAATCTTCTTCCTGATATGGATTACACCAAGTTCAACCACTAATTAAACAATAATTAACTGCTGTTCCTGCTGCTCGGTGAAAGCTGCATTCGTATTTTTTATATTTGTATGCATGCAATAAAATCTGAGACACGGATATATTCATAATGTTTTGACTTGGCATCTCCCATCATCATTATTTTTGTACTTGATAATTAATGTATCCGTCACAGCACAGCGTTATCGCTAAAATAATAATCCACAACAACACTGTAACAGACATCGATTTATGGGATGTGGGCCCTCATAAATAATAATGATTAATCAAAGAATTTCCAGAAAATCTTGCATTTTTCATTTTTTGCAACTGCGTCACGGACGAATAACAATGGCATTTACGCTCGACTCCTTCATTCATAATAATTTCGTTGGATTTACCTATGGGAAAGCAACCTTGCTCAAAATAGACAATTCTTAATATAATGGAGACGCGGGGGTGAATTCACCAGAGTGTATGCACAAAACCAGCTTTCTATGAATGTTCATGTATGTACCTCTGCTTTCTGTAAAGACAGAACGCTTCTCTTCTGGGACTGGAAACAATGTCAAAATACAATTGAAGCAACCTTTCAGTTTCAGAAATGCAAGTCCTAATTCGTTCCATTATCAATGCATTCAAATGAACAAGTCCACTATAATAGTGACTATAGGTTGATGTTATACTTTATTGTACACGAAAGAGTATGAATCACAGTCATTCATATCTCTCGTGTCTCTAAACTAGCTGCAAATTTGACGTTTAGTCTTCTTCTCTATTTTGCTGACAATCATTGGTAAGCATACATTGATATTGTTGGTTGTTGCAAAGCTTAATGAGATGCGAGAGACGCTACTAATTCATGAATGAAAGATTGCTTCTCAGAAAATATCCCAGTGTTTGGTGTTTGGGGATTTACTATTTTGTATGGTATTGTTTTTATTGTATTGGACTCTTGAACACTTTGTTCCAAACAAACAGTCATTTCACATTTTTAATATACTCACATAAATTACGACAGAATGACAACGTCTGGATTGTTATTGTGATGACATAATATCTAATTCAAAGGAAAAAATAGTACGTATTTATGGATCAGAAGTTGGCCTCAGTTGTCCGTTACTGAATGTTACCAAAAATCTAGCTAATTTTTACAGTAGCTATAGCCCTTGTATATTTCCTCTTGCATCTTCAAATTCTTGAAAGCTTCACTTTGATTTATTGACTTGTTGATAATGTTATCTAAACATGCTAATAAAGGTTATGGTTATCATCGGGAAAGAATTGAGCACATGTAGTTTTTAGAAGTTTTTGCGTAATTGCTAACCGGAAGTTCATACGATCTAGTGATACGGGTATTGCTGTATGTACGGCCCACAATGCATTTGATTTCCACATTCACAGCCGTAAGAACGAGATTAGTTTTTGTTGTATAATTTATAAATTATGTATTATGTATATTAGGTGGATGTACGTAAGCATCAGCAGAGCATTGCGATTAAACAAATACAGTACAGTCCAATTTATTGTTTCAACTTGTACAAAGTAATCAAAAGTCTTATTATATGCACCAGTGTTGTGGATTATTTGAAAACGCCTGCCCACTGTAAAAAGACAAGATACGATGTGGTCATTATGTGGTTATATACTAGTGAATTGGATTTTTAGAATCACCGTGGATTTGTAGGCATTCTTATCATTTTGATTGTCAATTGCAGTGCTCCGAGGAAATTCTCGTTGGTGTTGAGTACAAATGTAGATAGCTGGATTTCACACTCCTGGTAAAGTACAAGTATTAAATATATGCATGCACACATACCATGCAATTGCAATGTAGTTGGGGTGAAGTGCTATACATTATAATTATTGAAGATTTCTGCTTCAGAAACTTTGACACATGGAAATTGCATTATCC
>JAHZMW010000858.1:0-15317 GCA_027743745.1 Alloscopus bannaensis | reverse complement strand
ATGAGCAGGGAGAAAGGAAGCATCTTATTAGCGACAGTTGGCAGAGTTTTTCGCAGGTGACGGGGTAAGAGATATCTAGTTTTGTTGGTCTCGTCAAAATTTAAGTAGCTCCTCCAGATCCTATTTCATCATCATCACCCTTTGCATAAACACACAAAAATCGCATATTATGCAGCAGGGAACAACGGCGTAACAAAAAGGCGCCTACTCCCACCGTATTCAACGAAACAATTTTGGCAAATGGGGGAATACATGCGATCCTCGCAATTTCACCAAGAAATCCTGCAGAACAGGCTTGCATGCAGTACATCTCACAAACCGCATACACAATCTGTCGTGAAAAGGAAAAATTTAAATATGAAAAATACTCAGGCTATGAATAATGATATAATGTAGCACCCAAAACCACAACGAAATTGTAGAGGGATTCGCAAATCAACAACTTTTCTTCTCTTACTCAATTTTTTGGGGCAGTAGTAATTCAGGTAAAGACGGTGGTTTGAAAGAGCTGTGAAGATTATCTGGATGGGTTATTCTGTGAAGTGAAAATGTGCTAAAACCCTCTCAAGTGTTATTACGAAAGGAAATGATTATTATTTCATGAGGCTCACCTGCATAAAGAAATTTCCCTATTGATTACATTTTCCTAACTTGCCACTCACTACTACTAGTATTCACGGTTGTGCAGTTGTTCCCCCATTATATTCACGCGATGACGGATTGCGTGCGAATATAGAAATATGCAAATGGCCCATCTTTTGGAAGTTGTTCTCTTTCTCTCATTTTACTACGAGAGGAGCACCGAGCAGAAGGAGCTTCTTCTGTTTCTGTGGAGCAAAGATTATTTTTCTTACTAATCCCAGAATCGTGACCTTGAGGGAAAGGAAAAGTTTTGCGTGTATGTAAATCCTGTTCGAGGCTTCATTTCAATAAAAGAATATAAAACAGGTAACAAGGTGTAATCTCATTGTTTTCAAAGAGATGATTCAATGTTTCAAGGTTTGCCACATCATTTACGTATCGAGAAAAAATGTAAGAGAAATCGTTGTGAGTGAGAGGACTTGGAAGTTATGTCCACCTGAACCGATTAAGTCTCAGCATTCTCAACTTTTTTTCTTCAATAATTTAGGTTAAACTGGATGTCCGTGTCATTGCATTCCGGCTAAATTACAGGAAAGTTGTTGCACGAGCAGAAATACATAATGAGGGAAATGAGAGAGATTCCTGGCCGTAATAGGCGGACTACCAGTCATATTACCTGATTTACGATAACCTTATTACAGTTTTAAACAATGGCGATAAGTGGCTAAAATCTTGTAAACACCGTACTTAACATGTGCATAACGCATCCATTTTACTGAGACATACGTTTATCCTTCTGATACGCTTTTAACACATATTCGATAGCTTGTGCCGGATTGTCAAACAAGTCCCTGAAGTGATAAAAGTTTTAACTGGAGTATCCGATTGGATTATTTTTCTTGAAAGAAAGATTTCAAGGGAAAGTCCCGTAAGTATGATGATACTTTGTGGTGGCAATAAAAGTAAGCCGATAATGACACAAAGAAACATGGATTTTGTATGTCGTATAGGTAAGGAAATGTTTTCTGTAAGAAAAAAACACCGTTTCTCACACATGCATTTCGAAGTATACAGAGTTATTGTTACTTTTGTACTCTGAGATTAGTAATCGTGGGGTAAGAATACTAGAGGAAGGAAAACGGGAAAATAATTGCGATAAAGTACAACAAAAGATTGATGATTGTCGATCGTCCACCACTTGTAAACAGTTCCGTCACAACAGTCTCAAAAGCCGAAACCTGTCCAATGAAGTGTGAGGAGTGATCTCATGGAAAGTCGTCGCGTTAACATGTTGAGCACGAGTTCCCTCTTTGTCATAGGTGCTCCTGGGATACGAAAGGGTACAAGACGGGACACAAGTGTTTATCAACTTTTATCCGTGTATTAGCAGATTTGAGCATGGTATTAGTGACTAAAGTGGCTCATGTTTGAAATATTTATTGCTTTATGACCATCGGCCATAAATATGTGACCATTATTGTGTCTAATACTTGTAATAGGTTAGTCGAATGCATATTTTCCCTGATTTTCATGTTTATGTTTATGACAATTCTTGTTGCGACATGAAGGGCTGAAATTGTAATTGCTTGGCCTGAGATTAATTCTTTAACTCATAAAAATTTGTAAGTAGAGCAGAACATTCCGGTAGTGACTGAAACTGAATGTACACAATTTAAGCACAGTATTTGGTATCACGTGGAATGTCAGTGAAAGAGAGCTTTGAATGGAACCAGGTACAGCATCCGTGAGCATCCCTATCAGATAGTAATTTGCGCTGTTTTATTCTGTGGAAATGAGCTTGTAAATTACTGAAAGTCCATAAATGCCTTTGTTCCGCGTTTACTACTACGAAATTCTTGCAAAAATAGGTTGTTGTATGGAGCTTTCGCTGAAAAAATTCCAATCTAATAACTCTCACTCTTTAGAAACTTTTATTACATAGTTTCAATTTCCTCAGCATTGAACTGCTGCGGTTGTGTTGCTGAAGAGTCACACTTTCATATTGAGCTATTGTGTAATACAATATGGAAAAGGTAATTGTGGATATGGAGAAACCACATGGAGAGAAGATTTCCAGATTCGACACACCCATAGGAAAATGCCTTCATACGGAACGTAAAGCTCATGTTGTTTATATCCGTGACTTACCTCATCTTCTATTGTTTGACAGCAAAGATCATAATGTAACATTCAAGCTGGACCTATATTCTGTGTTTTTATATGAGTGTATATTTCATTGACGTGGTTTCGTAAGCACATTTACTTCAAACCGTCCTCCGTAACGCGTACCTGTGCAAGGTCCTGTGAAATGCGATGCACCCTTTACAAAAACTATCTCCGAACAAAAGGGCGACTCATCATAATAGCAATAATGATTGTGAGAATAACAATAAAATGGCTTCATACAAAAGTGCAGTATTATCTGTGAGCCGCACGATGTGTTGTGTGCGTAAAAAATGAATGTCTGAAAACAAGCACCATATCACCATCACACAAAGGATCGGCTCAACGTAACAAACCATAAACGACATGAAAAAACGATGAATGATCCCTGTCATTCCTCTGTTGGCGAGTTGTAGCAAAGAAAAAGCGCGTATACAATCCCCTGTGTGTGATGCTATGTGTGGTCGATCTTCATTTATTAATAAAATAGAAAAACGTAGAGAGAAAACTGTAAAAAAAGACTTCACAAATGTATCACATCGCACCACACTTTGACTTCGACATGGCCACTGTCTGATGCATGACATAATGAGGCAGTGCTTCACCAGGGATGAGGGGAGTAGCTCCGTTTTGTGACAGCGTATTGCTTGACGAGAGTGTGCTTTGTGACAAAAGGGGTGAAATAAAGGGGTAGCATGTATAATACGTAATACGCTTTTTGGCAATGTTGATATGATTCTCTTCTGAATAATCACTTGAGACGAGGGTAAAAATGCCACCATTTATAATCGTGCTTTGAGCTCCACGACTCAGCCCATACTCGCATGCTGTACGTAATAGAGATACGTTTCTTTCAATGCTGAGCACAGAACTTTTCCCACTTTGGATTTTTCCTAGCGATCTGTCTGATACACATTAAAGCGTGCAATTTCCCGACAGCTCACACAACATGGCTGAGTGGCTTCTACTTTATTTTTTATATAAAAAAAACGAGAGACGATGAGACCCACACAATTTTCTAGCTCATCCAAAAACGGTTGTGATGCACACACGATACAAACTGAGCGGCTGGAGACAATGGAAAAATGGTTGGATTTTTGCTATGAATATTTCATCCCCCTTTTGAGGCGAGATTCATTTGGTGGTGGAAATGCGTAAATGCGCGAGAGGAAGAAATAAGCTTGCTATCTCTTTTAAACAAGATTGGATATATGTTTGTGTGATAAATAAGTTGCCGGCTTACAGAGCCTCTGGTTTCCTCCCCCTTTGTTCCTCAACAAAAATTTAAGATTAGATTATGCATTTGAGGGGTAGCCAATAACAGAGAGTATATTAGATGGATTTTCCGACGCAATATAATAAAGTGGCGGATGTTTCCGTTTTTCTGATAATTTCCAGAGATATACTCCAGAGGCTGGTCAACTCTGTACAGATTTCTATGCGTGCAGTCAAGTCGGAGATAATGCCATCTCAGATTTCACGCGTGCTGGCGGATGTTAGCATTACAAGCGTTGATGTCGGTGGCAATCCGTTTGAACATGATCAACCCGTCTCGTTCCCCAACTCTTTTTGTGAAAATTAAACTCCCGACGATAGCCGTTTTTTTCACTGGATCCAAGTATTATAGTCAGAAGATCCTCCTCAATGATACCAATATGCCTCAGTAAAAAACAAAGAAGCCAGAAAGTCTATTTTGAGACTAAGGGCTCCGTAATTTTCCCGGATTTCCATCCATTAGCCATGTACCAAGGATCCCTTTGCATGTTTAACTTTTTTTCTGTACAAAGCTCCATTACTCACAAGTGGGCCATCATCATCTCAGAAAAATAAAAATAACTACGAGACAACATCCATCCAACTCAAGTGAAGTCGTGCAGCCTATTTCTACTTAAGGTAAAAAGATAATTACACATCCACTCAAAGAATATTATTTAAAAGCATCACATTCCCTACCTCTGTGTGGTAGCGTATCCGTAGCCATCTCTCTTTGATGTGAGTCGTGCATACAATTACACAGTTCACAGTGACCAAAATACACTGTGAAAAAAATGCATAATGAGTAGGTACAGGTTGAGAGAGAGTATTTAATGCACTTCTTCACGCAGTAGGTCGTTATTAAGAGAGACGGAGAAATTAGTTCACTCTCTTGTAATGAAGTTCGGATGCGAGGAAGAGAAATGGAAGGAAAACAAATTTCTCAATGTTGCAGCTCGTGATCACTATCGAATAACATGAGTTTGGAGGAAATTTGTTCAACAGAAACCTTTATGTGTTTGAATAGAGTACATTGGAGAGAGGGACAGGGAGAAGTCTATCTTTGGGAAAGATGTCTCATGACTGTGTGACTCACCCGCAGAGTCCTCAAAACAGAGGGACCGGGACCACCTTGTCTTACATTAAAGCGAGTCGAATGAAGTGTAGCCCCGTGTGGTTGGTAATTGTACGAGGAAATAAAGTTTGATCGTTTTTTCTCTTTCTCTTTTTCTTCCTGTGAGTGTTTATAAGTGTATCACTTCAGGTTTTGGCACAAAAAATATAAGCATTGAAATTCCCAGTTCTGTTTCCTATTTTGGGGAGAGCTATATAGCTATTTAATAGAACAAAGTTTGATCGACTTTTCAGAGGAGAAATGGGTATTTTTATGATTTCAAACTCGAGGGAGTCAAAGTTCTCATTTATTTTGTCATTTTGAGCTAGGACCGTCTGCGATTCACCAGAAATGCAAAGTAGACAATGTTTTTGCATCTAGTTAAACATGATCAATGTGAAAGTATTAACGTATACTATTATTAAAGTATGATTCTTCCGTGCTCATTATTATCGTCTCTGACGGTATTACCATCTGGTTATAAAATAGATTCTTGTTCTTCACATGCACAATGCACACGCACCACAAAAATATTCATAAAACAAGTATCCGAGTAAAGAGTCATTATCATTTTCCTCTTATTCTTGTCTGCGTATCACTTTTTTAGAGTCTGTTTTCCTTCCAACTTCATTTCTTTCTCCGCATGCTTGCACTTATCTTCATAATTATTCATTAGCACCTACTACCTCTGAGAAGAAATAAAGTCAAAGAGAAATAAATACGTGTTAAGCCAAACAGACAGCTTCATACACAGAAGCTGCCTACTTGGTGCAAAAAGTTGTACTTGCTCCAATGACGAGCGTCACATCTTTCACGACTTTGTGTCTCATCACAATGGGCACATTTTCATACAACGCTGAAAAAAGATTCAATTTCATACGCTTCTCAAGGCTACACACAATGCGGTACAGCAAGATATTTCAGTGACGGGTTTTAGACCCCCAAACAGCTTGTGTAGGCCAAGTGCGAAGTAAGTGTGCTTTTTGTAAAGGGTAACTTAAGTGGCTATGAATTTATAAATGTCAGACAAGTCAACAATTCTTGTGTTTGCCTGTCACACGTACAAACATTTCTAATTCTCTGTTAGTGTGGATTAGTTTGCTCGCACAACTCCACAGAACGTAAAATGTGGACATGCAAATTAGAAACGCGAAAATCCTTTCTTCGCTTATAAAGTCGGTGCTAGAAAACAGTGGTGGCTCGGAGACAAGGTGATAGCTTTCTAGTAAAGATGTAAATCAACAAAAAGGAACGACTTTGGTAGTGGGAAGGAATTCCTGCTCACTGTTTGCATTGCACACTTTTTTCTGATTTCGAGATGACTTACGATCATCCCTCCTTCTTATAGTCATCCAGGTCAAAACTGATCCCGTGACTAATTCTACATTTTAAGCTTTCACAGTGCATTCCACGGTGAGTGACGACTTTATCGAGTCAAAAAAGGAACACTCTTGCAAACAAGCACGTCAAAAAAATGACCATAATGTTATTTATCAAACTGCTCGAAAATTGGGGGACTTTGTCCTGTTGTAATTTCACCTCGTATTTACATGGCGCGTTTACAGTTTGCTCGTAAATTCCGGCCGAGTATGAAAAGCAGCCCATTTTTGGGGAGGTAAGAGTACAGCAGGGAGCTACATCGTCAATACCACTTGCACGCTTCATTGAACAACCGTGTCGCGAGAACCAAAAAATGTCGCAACGTGGTCGTAATCTGCAAACAGAAATAGCAAACAAAAAAATGTAATCCCAAAATCTAACCAAGTAAATTCTTCTCAATCTTACTTGCTAACGTTTACAAATGCTGTATTTACTTACCAGTACAACGTACGCGTTAGTATGCGCTATTCAGAGCAAACTTCTGTCTCCCTTTGCTTTTATGATGAGTTTTGGTCAACTTGACACAAATCGTGTCTCCCTTCTCCTACGAGCACAAAAGCCCTTCACAAAGGGGTACAAGAAGTACGTACAGCGACAAGATGCAAATTGACAAAATCAAATATCTTTCCCAACGTGTGTAACGGCACACTTGTTTATTTCCGCCTACAATAAGATTTGCCCGTGTTTACTTTACTTATCATCATCATCAACGGACCTAGTGCTCCTATAAAGTGAAGCGTTCACTGTGAAGCTGCCTAATAACTGTACATCTTCTTGAGTGAGCACGTATAAGCAGAGAATGGAAAGGCATGGTGCTAAATAACGAATTTGTTACGATTTGCAATTGAATGAAAGGCGAATAATTTCACTCATGTACATGAGTTGAGCAAATTGAGCCGACATGGTGAGCGCAATGGCGAGTTTGAAACATGTTTATTAGGCTTTGAACCATTTTCAGGCTGTGTGACGGACTCCATCTTTTTGGTCTTGCTCACGGTATATGATGACAATCATCTCATTGCAATATGTCACTGCAAGCCGTACCCCATTCATTTGGCCACTATTACACGTTTCTCCCTGTCACTCTGTGATGTGTGTACACAACAGCAGTTTACAACGCTGTTGCAATTGGCTGTAGTTTTGGTGAGCGCTGTTCGTAACAAGCGTCGTAATTTGCAGACAGGGGTACAAGTTGGGTTGTCTCTGCACCGCTGCAGAGAGACATCCTATTCCTCTAGGTTCCAACTGGAAATTGCAAGTGTAAATATTGAAACTTCTTATTGTTACCACGCAATTTATGTGACAGAGGGCTGCCTTCTCAATTCGAGGAAAAATACACTCGTTGGGGATGCAAGAGTGAAGATGAGTCGTGATTATGGGAAGAGAGAATGCCAAAGGTAGTGTAGCTGCAGAGAAAGAGTGAGTCATAAGGATTAAATGTAAAATACTGCTTTTTTGACAACTTCCCCTGTGGGCTTCACCGTATCGCAGTTGGCATCATCCTCACATCTCTTTGAGATCCATCCACATTCCATTCAGGAGTGTCACTTGATGCTCAAACTCACAATCAGAGGAATCACATAAATCTAAGTATGCGCCTAATATAATTTCTAGTCAAATTAGTTTAGTGAATGAATGCGAATGTAAGGAACACATGAATACAAATGACATCGTGCAGTTCGCCATTGATTATACGTAATACAAGCTTTAGAATCAATGAAAAGATTGTGGTGATCCGTTACTTTTGCTTTTGTTCAAAGAGAATTCTTCTCATATCCTAATTTGTTCCTTTTATTTTGTGAATCCTCTTTCATTCTCTGTGAATTTAGATGTCAAGGAAGTCGACGTAAATTTGGCACTTTATACCAAAATCGTGATTCCTTTTGCCGATAATGATGGAAATAGCGGAGGGAAATGAAAATTTCGAGGAGAGACGAGATGGCCGTCACGGGGAGAGAAATCCTCTAGAAGATTTCATTGCATCACCAAGATTATTGCCGTTAAACGGGAACTCACGAAGAAATGTAATGTTGTCCCTTGGCAGTCCGCAGATGGTCAACCACAACAGCTTCGAAGCAAATGACCAACGAAGCTCCCACCACCACCAAGTCTGCCGCAATTGCAATGACAAAAGAATCAGCTCAGAGAACGGTGCCTCGTCGTCGTCACCACGATCATTATTCCCTCCTGATGACGAAGATCATGTCCATGTCCGTTCCTCTGTACCGTCAACTTCTTTCTCTCCTTTCGGTTATGGTCTATTAAGTACACAAAGGCTTGACTCGTTTTTAGATCGGTATGAGAACAAGCATCGTCTTGAGCCATTAAAAATGGAAGGATTTAGCAACGAGTCGGTGATGGCTCTCATTGAGGCACAAAGCACAAAAAGTTTACAGATTTCTGTCAAAGATAATGAGCAATCTGAGAGGAATATGCCGTCTTCCTCATTACGGGCAAAAAGTTTGCCAACACAGTCTGCAAATGTCGCAAATCCACTCTTGAATTCTACGGATGTCAAAGGTGTGTGACAAAGTAACAAGTTTGACACGGAAATTGCGTCAATGTACAACTTTCTTAGAGATTTCTCTTAATTTTTAGCATCATTGATGCGCAACACAGCGAGCAGACATGTAATTAAGAATGATCAGAAGAATGAGATTATTGATTACGAGGAATTGCGAGCACAAGACGCAAATTGTAATTTCGAGCGTGACAATTCCAAGAGAATGCTTCAACCCGACGATTTCACCAAGTCGAGCAGGTCAATTACCCCAAAACCTGGCATAATTTCTGCCAACGGTAATGCAGAGGAATCCCAGGTCATCGTTAATCCAACGGTGCGTCGTGCCAATAATAATTTGTATCAAGTTGATCAACAACCACCAGAAATGTCTGCCACCGACGGTGGTGGTGGTGGGAATGAGGGTCGTGCTAATACGGAAGTGGGTAAATCCCACGCAAAGCTGTTGAGAACCTCAGAGAACTTGGGAGTTGGAGGAGTAATACCACCACAACAGCCGTTACCGCAACATATTGATAATTCGAAAGATTCAGGAAATTCGAGTGAAGAAATGCGTCGTCGTGCTCTCCTCATCAGAAGTAGTAATGGGAATGGCACACCTGAAACACTGCCGTCTACCAATACTTCGTCATCAAAGCCTTCCGCATCAGGATCAGCAGGATTTGGGGAGATTACAGGGATTACTCCGCTCCCAAGTGGGGATCGCAATTCAGAATCTAGAATACCGATGCCGTTGCCAAAAACCAAATCAAAATCTGTCAAGGAAGTCGCAAACAAAGTGGGAATACCACACGGCTCATCTTCGCAACTTGTGAAACCATCAGAAATTTGCGATGCGCCTAGGAATCCCAGTAATTCGTTGACGCAGCAGGTGGATCCCACTACAACAAACTTGGGGACCCAGAAAGCGGAAGTGATCGTGCCAAATGAAGTGTCACAAATGACACCAATGCATAATATCGCGAAAAATGCAAATTCCAATGGGATGAAGCCATCTCCAATGAGCCAAACTCACAACAATATTCGTCAAGCTAGCAGCGAGCCCAACCAACATTCACGAGGCACACCTTTAAATAATAAGCCACCACAGATCGTGCAAATGCCTGGCAAGCGAAATATCGGACAAGGCGACGAAGTTTCAGACGCTCTAGACCTCATCGATGGTTTATCCGGTCACACATCATGGATAATAAAAAAGCTTCTGGAAGTTCCTGTCTCCGACAAGGATGCAGCGGAGCGTTTGAAAAGATTGCAAAAATGTCCAGACTTTGGTGACTTTTTTGGAGCGCCTTACATGGCACAAGGGGCCAGGGGACACTTGTACTTTGGGACGCAGAAACCACCAATTTTGCACACAGCCTCGAATCCCACTGTCTAAAAAAAGCAGCTACGATGTAAATTGACGGTTTAAGAAATACTAAACTCCATGTAATTGCAGACATTTACGACTCCTAAATCTCTTCTCTACAGCCTTTGATTATATATTATTGGAGATGTTACAAGGCGCTTTGCTCACGAGTGTCTTCTCGCTTTCCACACTAATTGTAATGTATACTCAAGTACATAATGTGAGTAAAAGGGTGGAAAGCACAAGAGCCAATGAAACAACGAATGACAAAACTTCCCATGCAACCCTGTCTTTTGATGTTCACATAATATTATTATGTACTCACATAAAACGACTCATCGTTCCATTCATCTACGTGCTCCTCTCTCAGGGAAAAGACACAGTTTACTGCGTTGATGTATAATGTGAAGGCTGTTTTGTGGGCTGCATAAAAACAACAAGCATCCATTTCAGTTTTCAACCCTTTCACAGAATTGTCAGCCGATGGTGGGTGAGAGAAAATGTAATATGTAGATATCACGGAGAACATGAGTAATCCACGAGAGAAAAAAGCTGATCTAATGGATAATGGCTGTTGCTTATTTCTTCATCATGGTGCGTTTATGGAGAGAGTACAAGCACGGTACGCACGGCTACCATTTTTTAAAATTGTACACAGAGTGACTCGTCGTCATTATGAGCGGTTCAGAGAGAGACAGGAAGTTCTCTTCGACGGTCTGTCAGCTAAGCGAAGCTACCGGTCTATTACTATATGTTTGCTATTTACCAAACCCCATGAGCAAATGAAGTTGCAGGACATGGATGTGGCGAGCACTGTATACTACTAGTCATCGCATCGTCTACAAACATGTAATCCTTGAAATAGGTATTATCCAATGTTTTATTGCTGGATTCATGCCTAGAACCGGTAGCACCCCTTTCCCCTATTCTTCTACTTTGAATTAGCTGGAACTTCCGTTTTTACTCCATTTTTGTGCTTGACTGACTTTCAGGCAGTAAATCCGGGGCAGTGTTATTATTATTGGAATACCTATGATAAGTCTGATTCGGATGGGGGGCTAATGAAATGTATTACATGTATATAAGGTACCTGAGAAAATGTTGAATACATAGTATCAATAACAGTAGTATGTAATATTGACGAACTAATTTTTACACCAGGCTCAGATATTGCCACGTTTGGGTCAACGAGATCAGCTCTACCTAGACCTTAGCATATTTAAGATGACAAATTTCAAATTCAATTGCGGTGCAAATATTAAGCATGAAATTCAAGTCAAGATTACTACCGTACAGAGTACAAATAACCAAATTATTTAAATTTTCACTTAATCCAAATAGAGTTGTTGACCGGTCAAGTCCAATATTTCGTAGTTCATATCAATTGATGTCTTAACATTTCAGTACCTTTGAACTAATCCTGTGTTCTTTTTATTTATTGTGAAAGTTTAATAATTTCCAGTTTACTCCGAAGTTTGTAATTAAATATCCCATATTTTTCCTCTTTTATGACTTTGGTTATAATATGTTAAAATTTTATTAAAAATTAATCTTTCTTTTTGTGTCGTAAGCATGTTAAATATTTCAGACGACAGTTGGTAAATGTTTTGACTCGTTTGTCAACAAGAGTATTGTTTCCGTATTATTTTCATTGGCTTAAGGTGTAGGTTGAGAAATTGTGGAGACGTGACCCGTTGTTTCATTTAAGTATGCCATCATCATCATGCAGTACAGTGTTCTTCTAAATTGCTTAACCTCGCAACAATTTTTCAGTCTGGTCATAAACGCAACATAGAGTAACAAAAGTATTCAAGTGGATATCACAGGGACGGTATGGATTTCATAAGGAAAGGCTGCTGTCATACATTCCTCGAAATGATATTTTTACATAAATTCAACATTCTTTCTTCCTTTTCTTTGTTTTTTTTTTGTACGAAACACACCACAGTCTGACTTGGCCCGTATCATATTTCCTGTAATTTTTAAGATTCTTTTTCGGGAAAATTTATGATAGCTCACACGTTTTTATATACACTCGTATACGCTCGGTATGTACCTTATACGCAGCGAGAGTTGTCGTGAAACGAGATTTTTGTCAGGAAAAATCAGAGTTTGTCCACATATTATTTAAATCCTGGTCGCGACTATCTTAATCCCGCANGTTGTCGTGAAACGAGATTTTTGTCAGGAAAAATCAGAGTTTGTCCACATATTATTTAAATCCTGGTCGCGACTATCTTAATCCCGCATCTTGATATCACCTCGTGTTGTGACAAGGCGTCAGACCTCATTAGCTCGTGAGTTATATACTGCTTTAACGTATACTCTATGCCTTTTGTGACATTCACTCAGTTTTTTGGGGTTTGCCAGAGTAAAGAGAAAAAAACACCTTTTTGTTTTATGAAGCACGCATATTTCGAGAGTAGAAATTGGTGCTGGGTTAATTTACCCAAAACACTTGTTTCCCACGTCATTTCCCAGACAGAAAATACGCATGCGTAAAAGAATTTCATTGTTAGTGATACACCATGCTTGGATTATGTACTTATATCCGCAAGCATTTTAAAAAATTCTCAGGATTATCTTTGTATTCACAAGCAGTAAAAAATATTTGAAGCAGTCCATCATGCCCCAGAGGCGTTTGCACTTGCATATCACATTCAGTATTTCTCACACAAAAACATGACAGTTAGTGGTAGAAAAACGTTAAGAAAATCTGTCTGATCTCCGCTTTTTTAAAGTAAATCTTGATCGCTTTCCCAAGAAAAAAAGGACTCGTAATAATTTACAAAAAATGTACATCTTTGTCCCACCTTGACTTAACCTTTTCAGAATAAAATGCCATATCTGGTTCATATCTGTGTATAATCTGTCTGTACAAGGTGATTAACATGGAAAAAAGGGCACACAAACCGCGATGCGATAAGGTGCTCAAGGGAAATGTAAAAAACAAAAAAAAAATGGTTAAGATCTCTTTAAAGAGGTAAAAATACAAGCCACCCGAATTTCACAGAGAAAATCATGAATAAAAACTGAAGGAGTGAGAACGGCATACTTAAACCCACTGACAAATAGTGATGATGAAGGTAATAAGGATGATGATGATCATCATGAAAAAGTTTGAACTAACGAAATGAATGTGTGTGTGCGACTGGAAAACAGCAGACAAGTAGCGTTCGTGTACAAGTAAGGTACGTTATGATGCTTGTTATTGTATTGCTATATTGAGCAGAAAAGCGATAGGAATTTGGGTAAGCTCCTCCGCACATTCACCAGACGAAGAGAGAGCCCAAGAAATTAACGTCTGAGTGAGAGATGAGGATAAACCTCAAACAGTGAACTAATAAGTAAACGAAAAGCCGCAAAAAAGGAAAAGTGTCAGTCTCTCTGTGGATGGAGGCAGGAGCACAACATTCTACACGATATAATATGTATCTCACGAAGATATTGCAATGGAGAATAGTACATATAACCGCAAACATCATCAGTTTGAGTAACACCCTTTTCTCTTAAGTTTCCTTACCTAATACTGAAATTGTAGTTGAAAATATTTTTTTTCTCTTCACAAAGGTATAAGGAGGAAGGTATGTGTATAAAAGGTAGAATGGTTTTTTTCTACGGAGGCGGGGACTCTGCGTAAGATTTATAAAGGTGAGAATTTTTTGAAACAATATGATACCTGAAAAAAAGAATACTTCTCATCATCTCATCGTGGCATGAGCTTAAGAAAATCTCTCTCATGCTTGTTGTTTAAAAATTGCTTCTGAATTCTCTTCGAATGCACATATTCTGTTTCTCTGCTATTTCTCCCATTCTTTCTTTTGTTTTGTATACTCTGCTTTTTGTCTGACATTGTATTCTATTATTCCGAGTCAATTTACCTTTTTCTTCTCGGTGTGTGCCTGTCTCCACTCTCTCCGCTACGCACTCGGAGTCACCTGATTCAATTTTCCATATCGTGAAACACACCGTGCCTAAAATTTTTCTGTGTTCCAACAAGAGCGAGAAATGTCCAATGTGCATACAACGTGACTCCGATATGGATATAATTTTATATATGAACTTCAGAAACACATCCACTCGGGCCATCCCTTTTCTCCATACTACACGAGATTAAGAACTCGGAGTTTTTTTAACGCTTTGACTTTGTATGCGTGAATCAGAGAGGAATTTTTTTAGATGAAGTGGGAGGATCACATTTTATATGATGACGATCCTCTTTGGTTCGTCATCATAACTAAAGAAAAGCTTTATTTGTAAAAGGCGTGTTTGAAGACAACAGCTTGTGAAAAAGACTGCATTATATATTTTATTTTTATGCTCACCACACAAAATCCCCTTGATGTTCTTGCAAGGGTCTGCGAGTCCGAATAGAGAAGAGATTAAAGAAAGAGTGATCTACACACTCTCAGGTTTTGAACATTATTAGTATTTTTTGAGAGTGTGGAGATGGAGGCATTTGTTTGTAAAGTTACAATTTTTTGAGCTTTTCCCCCTAAAATGCTGGAATATAATCCTGGTAATGGGTATTGCGTAGCCCGTGTGTAAGCAGCAATTAGACGAGTATAAAAAACTCGAATGATACATCCACGATAAACCTTAGGACACATTCGGTCTGTGGAACTCTAATGAAATAGACAGAGATCTTTTGACGTTTAGGAAACATAACTTAGCCAAAGCCCGAAACATCTTAACATCATATCGTTATTAGTTAGCGTAACTTGCAATTAGCGAGTGAAAACTTGGTTTCTGATTACACATAACAGATGCAGATCATCACTTTTTACAACTACTCTCCTCCGTATGAACAAGTATTGCATGTTTTGGGTTTCATTTTTATTGCACATTCCTATTAATGCGGTAATAGCATATTGTTTCTTTATGGAAAAAAGCATTGGCACGACCTGCAAAGCCCGCTGTGGGTTTATCGTTATTATTACGGATAGTTGTAGAAA
>JAHZMW010000857.1:0-11098 GCA_027743745.1 Alloscopus bannaensis | reverse complement strand
CTCTCCTCACATTTTACAGAGATATAATGATTTTCTCCACTTGTACACACTTTCGAGACCGTGTTACGACAAAATTTTGTACTCTTTGTCCTCACACTTCTATCGTGTGATCATGTCGTTCCGCGGCACCTAAGCATTTGGAGACACACACAAACCCAACTAACCAACTGGGAGAACTCATTTTCGATAAAAATTACCACTCTTTCTATACTACAACTCGTTGTTCTTCTAAATACATCCACTCTCGTTTACTTTCTCTTTTAACATCCATCCCTCACGGGCTCATTCCAGGAAAAGAAGCCTTTTTTCCTCTCTTTTCTCTCTAAAATGTATTAGCTAGTGTTGCGTAAACCCTTTTTACCCTGTTTTTCTCTTACTTTATTTGACAGCTTCTGTGTGTACTAGCTTACCAAACGGGAGAGGAGGGATGTGGATCAAAAAGTTGGTCTAGCTCTTTTCCTCTAGTCACACAGATGCGTTTTACTATGCCGAAACTCCATAAGACTCTATGCTTTTCCCAATAAAAATTTTCCTCTTGAGAATGATGGTTGCTGAGATCGTGGTAGTGGTGGAGTGTGGTGGTCGCGTCGTCGTTGTCGTCCTACTCTTGCTGCTGGCTTTTTCTTTTCTCTCTTTCTTTCTCTGCCTCTTTTTCATTCATTTCGTGAGCGCAAAAAATTTTCAGGATTTTCTTTACCCCGTCCTCGTATTTTTTGCTTAAAGAGAATGAAAGAGAAACTATTTCACACTCTTTCTCTCTTCTGTTTATACGTTGGAAACTCTGGGGTTTTCTCTCTCCCCGTATTTATTTTTCTCTTTCTCTACCGTGTAACCCTTCCATTCCTGTATTTTTTTCCTCAAAAGCCGTCACAAGCAAAAGCATCCGGGCGTTTAGAAGAGAGTAGAAGGTTGCCAAAAGAATTGGAAAGAAGAAGCCTTTCTAGATTTTTTTTTCTTCTTTCGTCCCTAGTTTCCGCTCATCAGCAGCAGAAACCAATAGCAAAAGTATACACAAAGATGTGATTGTGAGCGTTTGGACTCTCTATACACTATCTTTATGTATTTATATAGCATAGACTAAAAATATGGTTGGTGTGTAATATTTGGGCAAGATTAAGCTAAACCCAGAAACCCTTTCATTAACAAAGATCCCCTGCTGGCTTGTCGAAATTCCTCTGGAACTTTGCTTTCAAGCCTTCACGTCATGATCTTGACAAGGAAAAGTGTGTACGTGAACACATGTACACATAGAAAAGACATCCGTATGCAAGGTGAAAACCATAGAATGCAATTATTATTTGTGGAAAAAACGGGGAAAAGAGAAAAATCACTTTCCCACAAAATGAAGTGATCAGGGAGAGAGAACGACGTGCGGCATATGTGTGAGAATCCTTATACGTACATGTTTATTTGCTCTTGTTAAAACTTTCCCATTTTCTCCTCGGCAGAGCATGTCGAATGTCGACAGCAGACATGGATGATGTGAGTTAAAGAGTGGGAAAAGCGGAGACAGTTGAAGGAAAACGGAGAAAGCAATACATGGATAGAACCAACATTGAGCTCAATAAATTCTGTTTCCTCTCCTCATTTTTCCCGTCGATGATCACATTAAACACGACGTATCACACACCACATGCGTCGAATAATCTTCTCCTATTTCATTATTACAAATGCAAAGAGCGGATATGTAATTTTCCCTCTTTGCGCATTCCTACATTACCATTTTCCTGGTTGTGAGCTGGCTACTTTATTATGCTGAAATTGTCGGCTTTTTGACATTCTCTCCATTTCTTGTGGAAATTAGAAAAACACTTTGCAGCTGTGTGATTCCCTGCCTCAAACTTGCATTTGACATTAATTTTGTGAAGTCAAGTTAAAACCTCCCTTCCAGAACACATATCTCAGGAACTCAGGTTAATCTCAATCTTGGTGTTTGTACACGTGAAACTGAAAGTGCTCATTTCCTCACCAGAATATGTGCGTCTTTTAATACTCACTCCGACGTCTCGTGCGTCCCACAAAATAGCGTCATATAAGGATGTACATACGTGTGTGTGTGCATGTTTCACACATTTTGGCATGTGACACGACAATGCTCATCGTCCTTCCTGCGTTATTACAAAATATAGTGCGCGTAGTCATGTTGGGATGATTATCGTGATTCGTGATAATGGCGTGTCGAGAATGACTGGATCAACAAATATTGACGGTTATGTATGTCCCTCACTCAAATGTGGTTAAGCTTGGAGGCATGACAGTATGTATCGTTTCGTGTCGTGAAGAAAACAAGTATGTGACATGACATGACGTGCCACACCAGTACACTCACTCACACACTACACCATCACACCAGGGGTAATTTTATTTTTTTGCTCTACTCTACGATTACGATACATGACGGGCATTACACGGTTTTCTCCGCATTCTTCCACCACTTTCCTTTCATGGAATACGTGTCTTGAGTCGAGAGAAAGAATGGAATGTCTTCTTATTAGTTAATTTTCCCTGGAAGCAGAAAAGAGGGCGAGAGAAAGGGAGAGCCCTGTTCCTTACAAATTATCTTGCCTTGTATTTTTCTTCTTTTTTGATAATACCTGGAATGCATCTATCTCTGTACGTATGGAACAAAACAGTGGTTTTTATTCTTTTATACAAAGGTAAAAAAAGGAGCGAGAGAGAAGGAAAAAAATGTCTTGAAAATGATGATAGGCTTGGGCTAAGAGAAAATTACAGTTTTGTCTCTCATTCCCTCTCAACGTGTACACCAGGTTAACATATGAAGGCGAGAGGGGAGAAAATTGGCAGTTGGTTAGCTCATTTTCTTTCGTTCGTTTCTTTTTCTTTTACTCTCTCTTGCTTCTGTACATGACATGGGTACATTTTGTGGGTCTGTCGTGCCTGGGTCACGCTTTCTCCGACAAAAAATCCAAGTAAATCTATATGAAAACAAGAAGAGGAAGGAGCCACACAAAACTTGGTCGCCTCTCTCGTCGTCCTCAATGTGTGAACATGTGTGTGGTTTTCCTTCATATGGATGCGGTCTAGACCCCTGGACTTGTACTACTTGAGTGAAGAGGCTCCCAAACTCGGAGATTTTCTAACTATACCCAAGTATATTTTTGGTCCGGCTGAGAATACTGCTTTTTGTCACGTCTGAGCAATTATTTTTACTCCGAGAGTGAGTGAACGAGAGGTTTAAAAACCTTCTGGGCTTGGGGGCAACATGCAATCGGGTGAGAGAGCGAGAGGACAGTGAAAATTATGACATTTTCGTACGTGAAGTGGCAGCTGGTGAAAGGGAAAGCACGTAGACAATGAGGGAGTAAGAGAAAGAAGGGAACTCTAACAAAATTAAAGTTTTCTCCCTCTCCTCCTTCGACAGAAGAAAGTGGGATTGAGAAAAGGAAATATATTTGATGTCATAATTTTTCTACAGGGTTCAATAATCTCAGGTGTGCACGGATTTCAGAAATAAACGGAGAAAAAGAAAGCATACCAGCATGTAATTCTGTGTGTATCCGCTTGTATATCGCAGTGAATATCTGTGTTTGGCAAAAAGGTAACGGCTGGTCATCTCATAAACAATGAATAAAGTTGTCGAATGAGATTCTTCATGATATTCTCGTTTGTCCCTTGCATTGGCATAGGGCACAGAGGACCGGATTGACTGTTTCTTTAGAATAATGCTAGAATATAAGTTTACGGCATAACAAGTCATTTTTATTACTCATGATAACATTATTAGATTGCAGTAGTGTTTATAGAGCGAAGTGTGGGCAAACTTGTAAGTGGCAGATCGTCAAGGTCATAAAAGCAGAAGTGTGAGAGTGCTAACTGCTCCCTCGATAATTACAAACCTTTAGCCTGCAAACAACTCGAAACAAGCTGCAGCACCAAGAATGCGTGTGGGTAGCGAGCTTTACACTAACTTGTCGTAAACAATCTCTCCAAGACACGAGCAAACTTTATATTCCTGTAAATACTTTGGAGAGTGCTACACAGAGTTCATAATATTTCCAATAATTTTATGACCATTCCAGATGACAACTCGATTTCCCAGAGTTTTGCGCATTTCTCTGAAATACAGGATAGTCTCTTTAAATGTGTAAATCTGAGCGCTGATGTGATGTGAGCAGAGTTTGAGATTGCTTATTTTTTACACAAAGAAGAACGAGGAGGGGAGAAAAATTGACATTTTCAAAGAATTCTCAAGGAACAAAGTAAAGAGTCGAACTGGGAGTGGTATTATGAATATTATGGTACAGTACGCACCGAACAACATGTTCCGCTAAAAATAGCTTCACATACACACGCTCATATAGCAGCAGCAATCACAAACACAGATTCACATCTCTCTTTCTCTCTCTCGCGTGTTTTTTTACAACCGGATGTACTCTGTAAACATTGTGTGCATATCCATAATAAGTCTTCGTATGTGTGCACACAAACAAGCACCAGAGAGCGAAAAAAGTAACACAAGGACAGGATGGCTAATATATGTTTTGATGTTGATAACTACGAATCGATGAACTTCCATGCAAACACGGAGTCCAGAATGTGTACACATACGGAAAGAGAGAAAGACAAATGTGTACGTAAGTCTAGACGAGATTGAGAGACAACCCAATTTCTCAAAAATCTCAGATTTGTTAACTCCTCTCAGCGGTTGTAACTGGTGGCACTTGTCTCAGATCCCATTTTCTCAAGTTTGGAAACTCCGCCTGATTTGGCAACGTTTCATATCTCACAGAGAGTCAATATTCAAAACCAGGCATATTAGCTGTATTCGGATTAAACTACCGCTGAAAAGAATTAGTGAATTGACGGACATCGATTAGTGCGATGTTGCTATAATCCGTGTTACTGGAACATGAGTCTTGAGTTTCTTATTAACCAGATTTGCAATAAATAAATAATTTTATGTGGAGGTCGTCGGTATGTCATATTGTTCGGCTTTTAACTTTTAAAATGAGACATCGTGTCATTATTAAAAAAACACTATCCTCAATTTCAAACGATCGCCAGCCGATCAAGTCTCCGCGTCTCAATACTCTCAAAATGCAGGGTGGCTAAATGCAACAGCCTAATCCTAATTGAAATCCGCAATCGAACAAAGGCCAACAATCGTTTAGCGCTGATGATACAACATGACGGGATGCCGCTACGCTCATACTATACACTTTACGTCTAATCCACTTGTTATTACTCATTTTATTTGTATTAATATGCTATGCATAAAAAACTCTCTTCAAATGATGTGTGGCATTACATCTTGTAAAAACTCATGCACTCACTCGACTCCCTCTGTGCTCGCTCACATCGTTTATGCTACGAATACATTTGTGCACCTCATAAAGATTACAGTTATCTCTCGTTTTTCCTCCATTCCTCCCCATGGTCTCTCATATCAAGCATAAAGTTGTGTGAAGTGTTTAAAAGGAAAACAAAAATGTACCCAATACCTCTCTTTCTCTCGCGGTCGAGTCGTCGTTGTCGTCGTGTGCCCAAGAAGCAAATATCACATCATTATTATCGTCGTGATCATCATCGCCGTCGTTTTTTTTCGACGGTTATTCACTTCTTGAAGAAGGTGTACACTCTCTCACATTCGTATTACAGTAATCCAACAAAACACAAACATTGTCAAGATATGATGATCAGCCAACACACATCACCATCATAATTCTTTAAGACACGACGAAAAAATGAACTGTATATGAACAGTTTTGTTGGATGAAGAGTGGCAACATTTATAGAGAGAAAAAGCTATATTTCTTCCTCGTCTTGAGACATCGTCAACTCGTCAAGACACAACCAAAAAGACGATGCAAATACAGAGGGAGAGAAGATGTGCTTGTGATTTTTATCCCTTGCATTTTTTGGTAGCCATAAGTTGTGCATTTAAGCTCATATCATCATCATAACCTGTATACACTCTGGTATGTCGACTCTCTCTGATGTGTGAGCGACGAGAAAAAAAAGATTATGATTCCTAATATGCATACCATAACATTCTCGTTCTTCACCCAAGACAGAAAAGAACCGTTTTGTGTTCTCGTAAAAAAATCTCTCTCTCTCTCAAACGTATATCGGTTGCTGGTATAATGCTCTCGATAATATGAGCTCGGCTCACTCACTCATTTCATGAGGAACGGATTGGAATGCTTATATGCTTATGAGAGAGATAATATGCCGTTGCAAATTTGTCCTCCCTTCTAAAAAAGATCCTTTTTTGTTTCTTCTCTCCCTCTTCTTGTGATGTTGCTGTGAATGTTGATTGTAAATAAATATTGAGTGCACACACGCAGACATAGATACACTCTCTGTTTTGCACATAAAAACCATACCACCACACCGCCACCAGAGAAACAAAATGTGTTCCACCTTACATTTTATCTGCTCGTCTCTCGCCAATGTTTATATACACAATTTCTGGTGAAGTGTGAGAGCAAAGCGTGTTGTTGTCTTAAAAGGATTACTGTAAAAACCAATCTTGTTCAAAAAGATATACACATACGAATCTTTCTCTCTGTGTGTCTCATTTCATACATGTCCTTAGTTTTTCCTCTAACCATATTCATATGCGTATTTACTGATGCACTCACAGATGAACGTGCAACTTTGATAGTATGTGTGATGCATTCAAGATTTTTTTTCTGAGTTCGTGCCGTGTACCGTGTACTCTACCCCCAAAAAAGCATATTATCTAGTCTCATTACTCGCATTAAAGTGATTTTTCTCCCTCTCTCACTCTGCTTCACAGAATAAACGTGTTGTGTATGTGACGACAATATTGTCGAGCTGCATTGCACTTTGTCTAGAAAAAAGCAGTGCTCAATGCACTGGGATGCATGTCAAGAAGTCATCTGAGTGAGAGATATTGGTGCACACACATACTCCACGGTTAATGTTCTTTTTGGCGAGGTGTTGTTGTGCTCTTTAAAGATAATCCGTACATAGACATTTATACACACGCATTATTATGAAGTGTGCGCCCCTTGTGATAGTTGTGACTTGTGATTGATGTGTGATTGTTGCATATTCGAGAAAAGGTGGCCTATGACATAGTTCATACAAAGTGCAGAAATTAAAAACTGCTTTTTCTCGCTCACAAAAGGATACAAGTAAGTTATAAGACGTGTTGCAGTTGACCCAAACAATAAAAATTACAAGTGTGACTTGTCCTCCACTTTTCTCTCTCTGGAGTTGTGTCAAGCAAATTACAGCGAGAACATTTATATTCCCAAATTAGTCACACAAACTTTTTATGCACACGACCAATACTCATATCGATTTCTCCCCACACAAGTTCATCTAACTTGCGAGAGAGCCGTCATCACATATAGAGCTCTCTATATACATACAAACTTCAAGTAAGCACATTGTTGGAAAAGTTTCACCACCCTCTACAACTCGTCTTCACACTCTTATCCACAGGAATAGTTACCCCCTCTCCGTGAAAACAAAGTTTGTTCGTGAAACTTTTGCTCTTCTTATGTGTATTGTTGGAAAGTACAACGATTTTAATAAAGTTTTTTTTCATCTCTCACTCTTCGCGTTGGAAATAACAAGAGTTTTGGTGCAGATTGCAGTAAATGTTTCTCCCTCTTACTATTTATGTGCGATGCACACAATCTGTACCGGTTTATTATTAGCTCAATAGTGTTATGAAAGGGAAGAAGGAAAAATGAAGTTTCTTTTTGTGCTATGCCATTTGTCCCATTTAAATGTGTAAAAAAAAGTTTTTTTTTAGTGTTTTGCCGCATGGTGTTGTTTATATTTACAAGAGATCGATATGCAATATCATTGTATTTCTCCGTGAATAGAGACAATTTTTTTGTTTCGGTAAAATAGTGTCCGTGTCGATTTGATCAAAATATGTCGTGTTGTAGTGTTATCGTATGGAATAGCAAAGTGTTCCAGGAAGCATGATGAATTTCCTTGTGTAATTCGCTGTGAGTGGAACAAGAAAAAAGCTACCCTTTGTAAGCTATTACGATGAAATGAGGCGTGAAAACACTGGAATAACAATAACAACAAGACGAAATAGCCCATGTTATTCCCTGGGTTGAATTGGAAGGGGTCACTCTTTTGGAAATGGCATCACTACCATCATTATCATCATCAAAACCAGAAGCAGTGGCAAACAAAGGACAAAAACAAGTCCAGCCTATTCCAGTAATGTACTGGTAGTTGGTGGTGTGTCGTGTCATTCTCTTCGCATGGAGCGAGAGCAGGAAAAAACTAGCTTTTTGACCATGTTGACTTGTATAAATAGCCCATAGTGAGGATGACGCTATCGGCCTAAAAGTTTGAAGGTTAGCCGTTTTGTCCTCTCTTTGCGAGTTTGTTGACTATAATTTTTTGATGAAATTTAATAAAGCCATAAATGGCTGCCAGAGAGAGAAAGAGAGTCAGAATCGTGTGAGGAGCACCGTGCAACAAAAAAAATTGCAATCACACTAAGATTTATGTGTTTACACATAGAGTAGAGTGGGGGTAGAGTCCACACTAGAATTTTAGAAGAGATGTCTGATGATGACGAAGGTTGTTGCTTCGCTTTTATCGCTTATTGGGAGTAGAACATCGCAGTGGACAAATGAGTTCAAGTGATAAAGTGTAATTGCTTTGATTTCATTGTGGCCCTCCGTGTTTGTGCAGCACACGTTGCGTGCCCACTGCACTCACTCACTCAAGTCACTCCCAATCATTTTTATATCGGCATTGCTAAAAAAGAAAGAAAAACCAGTCACCATCATCACCGTCGTCCCACACTCTGTGCACCACACTTGACTACATTGCGCGTAAAAATTAGCATGCATTTTGATTTGTAAATTTACTAACTTGAGCTAAATGGGATTACCGAGGCAGAGAGCGAGAGAGAAGAACACAGGCGCAATTTCATATTACTTGCGGTATGCTCTCATTTGCATATTTACTTCCACACATCATTAACAGCTTTACCGATTCCTGAGCCACCAAGTGTGAGCGAGTCGTTTAGCCAAAAGTTACTTTTATATGCACCCAGCAAACACACATAATATTTATGTGTACGCTCACACATCGCCTAATCTGGCAATCTGGTCTGTTATCAAGTGTCTTTCTATTGTGATGCATATTAAGAAGAATATAATTCACTTTTGGTTCAGAGGGAGAGGATGTACACATTTTGTAGATTGTCAGTTTAATTAAGATTATCATTTCATTACAATTTACCTCTTCTCTTTATCTCTGCCTCTCGTACAGTTCTTGTTTTACTTCACTCTGTTGGCGGCTCAGTCAATGCAGTTGTAAAGTAAAGTGTGTGAGGACAGTGAGATGTAATTTTTCATTTCAAGATTTAACTCTCTCGCACACAACGTCGTCGTTGGATGTGTCAACATTCGTGTACACTCTTTCAAATGTAAACAAAGTTGGTGGTGTGGACTCGTCGTACAAGCATTTTACTTTGCGAATGCACTCTCAAAACTGCAACAAATCCATTTATATACTCTTTTATGACGTGCACACACACACAGAGATGTGATGCTTGTGTGTATGGAACGAACTTTCAATACTCTCGTATAAGTTATGGTCCCCTAAAATGGCTATATCTCTAGGCGTAGAGGATATGACAAAATTGTTGTGATTTTCAGTGAATGAAAAGTTACCTAACCAATTGCTAGAGAGAGCTTACATGTGCTGCTCTATTTACAACAATCAACGAGATTGTGGTTAGCTACAAACGTAAGCTGTAGTATCCTTCTCCGTGCTTCACACACGGCTTACACAGTGGTCATCATGAGTGAGTGTGTGGCTCTTTTAGGCTGTCGTTGGCGTTTTCAATTTCATTTTTTAAAACCTAGTGTTCGCTCACAACACCACATCTGATTTGGCACCTTGCACATTTTTATTGTGTATCCCTCTCACCCCAAACCGAAGTCAACGAATCTTTTGTGGTCAACAAATAATGTCTTGGGACTACACAAAAGCGTGGTGCGGTGGGTTGACACCTTTTTGTGGCATATTACATAGATTTTGTATATATAGAGCCGAGTCATTTTACGCTGCTTTAAAATGTACACTCCTGTGGTCGGCTTTTTGTACTGGTTGACTGCTCACTTTACATTCAAGTAGGCATCTCATTGTCTCTCTTCTCTTGCAACACACGCTCGCGAAAAAAGGACTCATAACTAATGTTCAAATCACATGTGCAAATCTTTCTTCTCTGCATTGTTCAGCGAATGTGTACTGTTTGACCCGATGTCATTATATTTTGTAATAAATAATTTATTAATGAATGACACGACCGACTCCTTTTCGCTGAGAGATGATGTATACGCGACGTTTTTATGGTAATCTCTGCTGGTGTCTTTATATGACGATAATGATCCCTCATCATCGATGAGAGTGCGCGACGAGAGTTGCGAGAGTGAGTGTTATGCTTAAGGATCATTGATCCTTTTGCCTTCGATCCCTGTTTGTAATGTAATTGGTTAGCAAAGTGAGAAATTTTAGAGCGTGTGTGATGGCCATATATTTCTTTTGCGTTCGGTATCGCACTCACGTCAAGAAATGCCATTTTTATGAACGACACACGGCTCGCTTTTAACTTTCTATCAAAATATATATTTTCTTAAGTTGGGCTGCTAATTTTTTGAGTTGCATTTGCCTTCTTCTCCACCGTACACAGATCCTATCGTTTCACACAGATAAATGAATGATGTATGAAAATGTGCTCAAGGTGCACGTGGCTGTCAATCAGAAGGAATTAAAATGTTTTCATTTCTGTTGCGGAATGAGAATAGTTTCGAGAGAGTGGGATTGTGTGTGCAAACGCACAGCACTACGCACGCTAGTGATTGACTACGCTTTCTTGTGGTGAAGGTGGTTTAAGGGAAGCACAGATTTATACACCACGTTTGACATCTTATAATAAAACATTCAAGACAGGGGAGGTTTACAGAGAATTCTGCAATACTTTATAAAGTTTATTATGGTAATGCTGCGATGGAAAATGAATAGGTTTATCATTGACTCACTGGGGGTGTATTTCCCACTTGTTTACAATTCAATTTTCATTGAAATTAAATATGAGAAGCCTTTTATTGGAAAATTG
>JAHZMW010000856.1:0-11689 GCA_027743745.1 Alloscopus bannaensis | reverse complement strand
TTTTATGCCTCAGTAGCCATTCTTTGTCAGTTTGATGGTGATATGGAGCTATAAAAAGCGTGGGTAATCGTTTCTTTCCGGTATTTTCAGCAGGGCTCGTAAATTGTAAAATAGGTAGAAAAAAATTAGAGAATTATGCACAGCACCCCACCGCCCACACACCATGTTATGACGTTCATCATCTGCTCTGTCTTCATCTTTCAAATGTCCACTTTCAACTTGTTACCACCTCCCATTTACGTTTGAAGACGTCAACACAGCTTTTAGCGTGAACAGTGTTGTGTGGGAAAATACTTGTAAATATGTTTCAAGGGGAAATTTCGTTGATGAAATCATCTAATTTTTAGGTCTAAAAATAGGATTTCTCTCTGTACAAAAAAAAACTTCATATCCTGTCCATGAGTTGTGACACACCATGTTTACTCTCGCCTTGTTCACGAGATTTACACAACGATTTATACACACACACCGAAGCCAAAAAGCGCTGAATGTGTCAGATCTTTGTGAAGTTGCTCAAACACAACTTGCCTCGTGTATATTTTTTTGTACAGAAAGATGACACCGTCTGAAGGAGACAAAGAAAAACATCTAAGCTTTAAGCTAACATTCACGGCACAATGCTTTTTCTTTTTTCTGGCTCCAAATGAGAAACAGATTTGTTCCTTGTGAAACTTTTGCTCAAACATGTTACTGAATATACTCAAGCTAAATGCTAGAGAAATGCAACATTTGCAGAAAAAAATTGCTACACGTTTTCTCTCTGGGAATAAATGGGAAGATGACGTGAGCTCATATACTTTTCGAGGGAGTATCACCGGCTGGTGGAAAAGTTTAGTGGGTATCGCTTCCGTGTCAAGTGTCCATAATCTCACATGTTGCACACATGAAAAAAGACATCTGTGATAGAGCCACTTAGAGCACATGCTCGGCCTCATCATTCATCATCTTGATCATCGTGAGCTCATGTTTCCTTTCTGGATGGAGATCTAGAATCAATAACGAGATATTCTTGGAAAATCCAAATCCAACGGATCAAGTGCTGAGTTAGGGTTTTCTCCCAAAAAATCTGGTTCTCGCTTGTTGAAATATTAGCCTAATCAGGCTTCAGCTTGAGTCAACTTTGAGAGATGAAGGTAGGGATTCATAGCGGTTAAAAATGTGAAGTGACAGAGAGATCTCATTTGTCGGAGATTTCTAATGTTTGTACCAGTTGATGATTTTTGATGGAAACATTACGGTTTTTTAAAGTGAGATGCTGCAAGGATTTTAGAAAGAACGACTCTTTTCGTTTGAATTTATATTCCATTTTAGAGAAGGAGGAACAGCTATTGAAAGCCATAAAAATAATAATGATATCTTTAAACAGGAAAACCCGTAAATCTCCTTTTCTTTAACCGCAACCTTGTTCTATTAATACTAAATATGTGTGTATCCAATTTTAATCTTTATCAAACACTCCACGAATACAAAACTACAATGAACATGGAGGAAACCGAAAAACGAGCTTTTTCACTTTGTCCCAGCCAACATTCAAAGATATACTTGAGTCCTTTCTTTTTCACATCATACACACATCTCATTGTAATTCCATGTCATGAAATTCAACTTCATTTGATTTTCAAAGCCTTTTCTCCCTCTTCCTTTTTTATTTCATTTTATACAATAATTTCTCTACGAGAGAAAGAGTCTCTCTTTTGTCTGCACAAAAAAAAAATCCATTCTGTGTGTGTGCTTACTGTGGACATTTTACAAGGAGAGCCTCAGAAACATTTCTTTCACCCAAGTCCTCATCGCCTTTCTCTTTTTGGCCAGTTTTTGAACTTTTCAAGTCAACTTTTTTTCCTCCCTTGAATATTGCACGTTTCCCTTTCACCAGCACCCATTCGCAATGCACACACACTCCTCTTCACGTTTCGAGGAGGACGAGACCTTTTTATGTAATGTCAAAGTCATAAATACACACTCCTCTTTCGTGCCCCTTGTGCCCTCCGAAAAAAATGAAGAAAAAGACTTTTTTCGGAGGTGGACGAAAGAGAAAATACCCGGTTGGAATTGTAATCTTTTAGTTCCCCCTCGCTTTCTCTTTTGTGCTACTTTGAAACTGAAGGAGAGAGAGGAGTTTGAGAGGAAAAAAATGTTTCCATTGTGCTTTCTCCTTGTTATGGCCGTTATAACGAAAAAATGTAAAAGAATAATAGTCTTCCGTTTGAAGGCTCTCTTGTTCTCCTATCGCGATGTGGGGACAGTGAAGTAAAGGGATTTCCAATAAAAGCCGACATAAAATGTGGAGGACATTGTACATAATGTTTTCGGTGATAACTGTTTCATCGTAAAATGATTGAAAACAGAGTGGTTCCTATCGTGGAATCCTAATCACGACTGATTTTTAAAAGTCTCTACTTAAAGCAATCTTTCAGACATTTATTACGTCAGAATCAAAAGGAGGTGAATGAATGGTATTTATGAGCATCAATGTAGAGCTAAAAAATGTATAATTTTGAACAGGTAGTAAAAAAATTTTCATGCTTTGCTTGCTTAAAACATTAAGTTGAAGTAAACAGTTTTGGGTTGCTATTTTGCCAATGGTTAAACCTTCGAGTAGCTTTGTACCGAGTTAACTGACTTTTTCCAACATTTATTTGAGAACTACGGGTCTTTAACAATTTTCTACAGATTTAGTACGTATACTTCTACAAATAGGTCAGAAGTTTTACAGCAAGACTCTACGAAAAATTGTCGGTAATGTGTGTACCGTTTTCAAGTTTATATTACCTGCGCAAGCTCTGAAGAAAGGGTCAAATATTTATGCTATCTCAAATGTGTTTTTCATGTTCGAATCTCATTAGAATCTCCTCCACATCCACTTCTATCTCCTATCCGAGATCATTGTCCGCAAGACAAAAACGCAAAGCCCAGTGGCACCACTAATTCACTCTCACTTTCTCTCCGCTTTCTCCCGTCTCTCGGAGATGAAACGTGAAACACTAAAAACGCGAGAGAGAAAGAGTAGAAAAAACCTGAATGCAAAGTGAGCAGTGTGCCGGAAGCGAGTATAAAAAAGTGTATACTATTTTTTGTACAATAAACTCGTAAACATACCTAGTCACTTTCCATCTCAACACAACGACGAGAAAAATGGTGGTAGAAGAATGTAGTATATCCTTTGTTTAGTATTTCACAAACAAGAAACATAGTTTGCATCAGCGGCACTCTCACAGTTTATAATTTGCTTTCTCACATCTCTCAATCCACCGCGTATCATCTCCATGAGAAGCGACATGGAAGGTGCATATTATTACGGAGTTTCTCCACAATTTTTCTTCCTCAAAACCGTGTGTACCGCCAGACCACACAGACCTTTACGCTTTTTGTTTCGAGAGCAGTGGGGAGAATGATGGATGAATCCCATTAAGCTCATCTTCGGGAAAACATTACTTTTTAAAGAGTTAAAAGCTCTCCGGGTTATGAGAAACTAGGGTGCTGTAACTCATTCCAGCGAGCCTCTCATTCCACACATACATAGATTACGCTGCTTTCTCTTCGAGCTATTTAGAAAGATATTAGATGTATCTTTGTTTCCACTTTCTCCACACGAGAAAGTATCGTACGCCTCGTCGCTCTCTCATCTGATCATCTCCGACCAACGTGTCGTGAAAACTTCACATTTCCTTCCATTTCGGGAGAACCATTCCCTTTCTCTCTCTCGTCGAGTGGATGGATGAAGAGACGGAGAAAATATGTGGGCCGGTTGTCCAAATGCGTGAAATTGGTTGCTTATTGTGAACTGAGCAGAAAAGTGGAGAATGAAGTGCGACTCTTCAAGGAATATCTTTAAATATCTATTTTAAATGAGGGAAAAGCGGTGGAACAAGTAATTGAAACCACTTCTCGCATGTCTGCCGAGTTTCAAGAAAACGTCAATGGTATCACGATGATTTTTTGTAGAACGAAGGGTGATGTTTACACATGTTTCATGTTGACTCTCAAAGGTTATCGCGGAGATGAACTTGAGTTGTGCAATCCTCAAACAAGCACGACTGCACTTTTTGTTGAGCTAATTTACAATTTTTTATAAAGCTTTTCTTAAAAAGGCTGCTGCGTTGGGGTTCTGGGAGCATGTTAAAAGATGCATGTGTGTACAGCGCTGTGTGTGGGATTTACTTTACAAGAAAGATTTATAGAGAGAAGGGGTAAAAAAGAGATTAATTTTTGAGCAACACAAAGTACAAAATGCTACCGAAACAAGAATTTGTTAGACTGGGCTTACAACACTTTAAGCTAATTACATCAGAGGGAGAGAAAACGAATATATAACGCAATGAAGAAATGAAGTAAAACTTTAGACACCAAAAACTTTTGGCGTCCAACGACAAAAAAAAACCAGTAAAACTTAAAACTACAGCAGGTCGGTTTAAGATTTTTTGAGTTTTGGAGGTTCGAATTTGAACAAATTTTGAAGCAATGAATGAATGCAAGTGCATAACTGTCTGCGTAGCTGTAACCATCAAACTATTCCACATTTAGTAGTACTAAATTAGTACATCTCGCAGCAGCAGGTGTGTGTAGTACTCGTCATAAATCTAGATGGGTTGTAATTTGTTGTGGAAAAGTTTCCTTGTTTTAATATGAAATGAACGAAGTGTTTGTTGCAACACTTGATGATAATGGTTGTGCACAGTTTTATGGGATAAAAAGCTGAGCGACCACTGTGAACTCCTGGAGTTTTGTTCTGGGAATCTTTGTGGATGTGCTATTAATGTTTCTCCATAAAAACATGGTTTTCAATGTTGTTTTTACCACGAAATTATTACCAATCTTTCAACATCTAGTCAAGTCCAGTGAATTATTGTCAAACGCAACAACTAGAACATTTCATACAGTTTGCAAACATGGTTTTGCACCTCTCCTAAATTCTTATATTTGTGAGAAAGACTTCAGCCCATTTCCGCATGTTTACAAAACGTTCGAAAATCCGACAATAATATACATATTATTATGTACCCATAAGTGTGCACGAAACGATTTAGCATCTCGCAAAAAATAGTGAGAATTTATGGGAACTTCAAGACAGATACATATGACGCTTTCTCCGACAGAATGAGAGAAGGAAGGAAATCAGAGAAAGTTTCATTTTCTCCATTACCGTCATCTCGATCACATCTGCGCCTTTCTCTCGTACGACGAGACAGCTCAGAAAAACCGCTTTTCCTTCCAGACCCATCACGAACATCAGTTGGAGACATCTTCGCCATCATCATCACAAGTTTGTGGGACCCACTTTTTTCCACGACGCGAGAAAAAGTCCCGCTGAATTCACTACATATTTCATGCTGTCATCCCTACACCACGCTCTCTGAGATAAAGGGCCACTGTGAGAATTTTCTCTCATTACCATCATTACGACAATAATGAAGGGGGAGAGAAAACCGAAGGAATATAATCGAAATGATATATCTCTCATGAAAATGACAGGGTGTCTCCCACTCTCCTACTCCGTAAGCTAGCATTTTTTACACATGTCTCCCCATTTTTTTAGCTTCCTTCAATATTTTGTCGTTTTTAATCTGAGCAAAAAAGAGATAGATTTGTGCGCAAATTAGTGTGTGTCTGACACAAGAATTGCGAAAACATGGATTCATTTTGCTTCGCCGATCAATCACAAGAACAGAAAAATCTTGTTTTCGGAGCAGACGACCACCTCATTTCATTTCCAGTTTGGATCACAAAATGATTGATTGTTTGTAGGACAGGGATATGGGACATACGAAAAAAACCGTTTTTGCCCCCACAATCCGCCTTTTTTCTTATTACATTTTTTTGTACATTTTGTACTTTTTTTACAAGAAACACATGTTTACGCCAATATAAGGTGGCGGTGCGAGTGCTCAATCATTTCGAGGTTCTCTTTGTGCAGAGAAAGTATAGGAACTTTGATGTAATCAAAAGGAGCAGAATAAATGAGTGGTTTTCTGTGTGAAAGCGTTCTTGGAAGAGCAAATTGCCAGTTTGGATACAAAGGTGGGAAAATTTTGTGTGTAATTTTTTCCGCCAGCTTTCCCCGTAAATGAGGTGCGACACAAAAAAATACTGCTAATAATACACCTCAGCATGTATTGCGCAATTTTCGAGGAAAACATGCTACGGTCAGTGGGAAGGGATTATTGGAAAAAATCAATGAGAACAGGTTGACGGCATATTATCTCGTTTGAAAAACCGAGGCTTTTTTCACCATACGGAAGAGAGTTCACGAGGATGAGAGAAAGTGAGACAGATATATGCTTGTTTCTTCGTAATATATCATATCTGCGTGTATATAGGTATAGGCACATGATCGTAATACAATCTGACATTTCCCCGAGACTTGATATCGTTTTCCTAAAAAAAAGTGTACTCCATCGACTCCATGAATATCTTTGGTGAAAGTGGGCAATAAAAATCACCTCGAATCCAGAACATCAAGCACGGAGTTCCACTGCATAGTTTTTTAACCCATATTCAACTCAAGATTTCCAGATATTTGATGCGTACATCTTTATGCATATAACAGATCTGCGTCAAAAAATTCCAGCTTTTTTGGTGGTGTCAATAAAAAAAATCTGCACGGATTGTCAAGAGTCTAGCGAATAAAATTCTTTTTGCACTCTCCAGCAAAGTTGATGATTCGATTGATCTTTATCAATCTCCTTTCTCGCTTCTCAAGCTTGTCACGAACGACACACAATCTGCGAAAAATTTCAGAGACAGAGAATCCTTTGTGATTTTAATCAAAACCCATTGAAAGTCATCTCTCGCCGCTTTCCTCGACGAATATTTTCTGGAGAAAATAATAATATGCATATCTCGTGTCGAAGCTGTTGTCAACCATCACACACCCAGTTTTTCTCCACTATTTTCACTACACTAGATGTGTGATACCTGTGAGATCTCGTGTTGTGCAAATAGCGACTCGTTACACCAGCTTTCACAACAATGAATACAAAATAGCCTTCTTTTTCTCTAACATTCCCATTGTTTCACCCCACCTCCACCTCGTCTCCAAAGAAGAGCTTAAACCAGTATAATCATCATCATCTTTGTGTGCCTTGAGATGGATATTGTTCTGGAGAAAAGAAGAGATCCCTTGTGCATTTCCCCATTGAGCCAACTTCCTCTCTCTGAGTTCCTGTGTTCACAGAAAAAAGGCTTTGGAGAAGGGAAATCTTATCATGGGAGAGAATAAAAGGCGATCGTGCGTAACTTGTTCACTTCATTATTTTAAATTAGCGTTTTCCCTTCTCCTTTTAGAGAAACTTGGGAGAATACGAGAGAAATTGCAGAGAAAGTAGAAAAAGCGTGTAGTCTGTGTGGTTTCCTTCGTGTGGCTCTGTTTGTGGATGAAATTTGTAAGACGAGAAGAGGAAGGAGGAGAGGCGATAAAAAAATAGAGGAAGTTGAGTCGAAAATTTGTCGGTGTCTTCACCACAATTTACGGCACACTTTCTCCTTTCTCTTAAGTCCTCTGATACACGTTGAGCTACAGATGTAGTCCTCACGTTGTGGCTTTCGGGAAGATATAAAAGTGAAAGTTTTCAGACATGTGCAAAGTTTGTATAGAAATCCTTACACTTATTGCAGATAAAGGTATAGTCCTAATAAAACTGTGTATTTATATATGTTTTCGCGTGTCCATCCCAAAAATGATCATTTTTATGTTGTATGTCATCAGCACATTACACACATTTGTTGATGACAGGATGTGACAAAGTGGCACAACTTTCCCTCACATTCTGACAACTTGCGTGTGTCCTCTTTCTTCAGCACACATCAAGGAAGCGTGCGTGCATTCTACAGATATTGCATCCCATTCTCCACAACTTTTTTTTACTCAAAAAGTTATTTGCATCTAAAAAAATCTATCTTATCTATCCACCCTTTATCTTGTGTTTTTTCTCGAGCTAGTGTGACACTGAAAAGAGGAGACTTGTTGGCGTTGAAAAGCCCTGAGAGACTTTCCCCGTATAGAATCGACGTGTTTTTTTTTCTTTCCAAACTTTTTTTTACTGCTTCTCTTTCTTCTCAGTTGAAGTACACAATTCCCGGAAATTTCTCGAGATTACCTTACTCCTTTCTGTGAAAGTCCCGATTACTCCAATCCACACAGAGGGAGACACACATTATTCGGGGGCATACATCCATGAATGCGTGTAACGTGATCACCCTGTTTTTTGCACACTTCACAGCGTAATGGAGTGAGTCCCTATATTCTCTCGCCGCAGAGAAGCCTAATATATGCGGTAGTCTCACACGTAGACTCTTTGAAGAAAAAAGAATTCTCGTTACTTTCTCCCTTTCAACATAATTTTCCGCGAGATAAAAATCTCCTTTTTCCAATATACACATTATGTACTCTTTTGGAGTGCACTTGATGATAAGGTGGTAGAATGTGCGTTCGAGACCACCCACATTGAGTGGAGCACCTGGCACAGAGAAAATAATAATATGGTGTGTGGTTTTTCCATGTTGTCGCTTCTCATTTGAAATCCTACTCCTTCTCATACCGTCTTCACTACCCTATGGTGGGGTGCCAGAAAAAGGATGCGTTTCACCATAAAAATTACCGTTTTTTATCCACCAGGGTTATCGGCCCCCAAAAAACACTGTCATTTACGGCATTAAACCATTATTGTAGTTTACGAGGAAAGGGAAGGAAAAAAATGGAGACCTAATAATAATACGTTGTGATTCAATGAGAAAAGGAAAAGCATATCTTGTGTTAGAAAAGAGAAAGTAAATTGGAAGCGGAGAAAGACACATTAAGGCTTGTATATACCTACAATGTCTGGAGAGTATTGTGTGTGCGTTTGACACGTGTTTGAAGCATGAATAAGCTTTTGTCTACCCTTTTTTTTTGTTGCTGAGATGAGCAAATTATTTTTATCCACCAGGGTTATCGGCCCCCAAAAAACACTGTCATTTACGGCATTAAACCATTATTGTAGTTTACGAGGAAAGGGAAGGAAAAAATGGGGACCTAATAATAATACGTTGTGATTCTATGAGAAAAGGAAAAGCATATCGTGTGTTAGAAAAGAGAAAGTAAATTGGAAGCGGAGAAAGACACATTAAGGCTTGTATATACCTTACAATGTCTGGAGAGTATTGTGTGTGCGTTTGACACGTGTTTGAAGCATGAATAAGCTTTTGTCTACCCTTTTTTTTTGTTGCTGAGATGAGCAAATTACATTGCTTCAGTGTTGTCGCCAAGAAAAAATATTAAATTGGTAAAAAAGAACGGCTGTTTTGTCCCTTATGTTTTTGTAGGAAGACGGCAGTATGGAGTTGAAGTGAAGTGGAGAGACTGGACAAAAGAGGGAAATAACGAGTTTTCTTTCCAACCGAAACTCTTCTTGATATTATATAGCTTTAGTAGTTTTCTCTGAAATAAAAGACGACGATGGAGACAAACACGAACAGATCGAACACGTCCACCTCGCAGTGGTCATCGGGTGGCCACTCGACGCTCGGAGCGGGGCGCTGTGGTCCGCTCGAGGTGCTCATCAAAAGTCAGTGGTACCGCGTGCTCGCCTCGCTCGAAGGGCAGTATCTCTGTCTCAGCTTGTACGACGTGGACGGGACTCAAACGAATAACTCCTCGTCCTCCGGGTCGACAATAGGTGGAGGTGGCTCACTTCCCCATCATCATCACAGTAACAAAGGTGTGAATGGCCACGGAACGGGGAGTTTGGCGAACGGGAATGGGAGTGAGAACGGGTCGAACAGCTCCACGGAAATTACGACCCCAGCGGCTGCAACCAGCTCGGAAACGAGACTGGTCAGAGTTGTCAAGACGGAGAATAACGGGCTCGGTCATCTCCATTAAGGGTGGGAGGGAGAACAAAATGTAATTTGAGCCCTTTTGATCCGTCTCACATTTAGAGAGAAAGCCTGGAAGCCTTATTTAATTCATGTGTCTCCTTTTTTTTGCAGGCCAATTCTCATCTCGAAGATATTTAAGGTGAGTCTAATAGAAAGTATGCAGACAAAGTTAGTTCAGCTTTCACCAAGCTTTCACACATTATCGCAGGAGAAACCTGTGTTTTTGTGTGAACTACGGCGACTAGAGGAGACAGGGATTTGCTGGAAACATAATAGCTTTGCGTAGGTATCAGATTTCAACAGATTTCCTCACACATTATCGCAGAAGAAACCTGTGTTTTTGTGTGAACTACGGCGACTAGAGGAGACAGGGATTTGCTGGAAACATAATAGCTTTGCGTAGGTATCAGATTTCAACAGATTTCCTCCTTCCGTCTCCTTTCGCAGAGAAAGCGTAGACGGGTAATTGTGAAAACAAAGAGAGACAAAATCTCTTTTCAAAGAGTCTTTTACGTAAGCGTTGACACACTGTCAACCCTTTTCCTGTCGTTTTTTAGAACATGTGGATTTTGTATGTAGACATGTTCTCAATTTTGTGACGACTTTCCCCTAACCCGGATGACACGTGGGTACACAGTGTACAAAGTGAAATTCCAAACATTTTACGAGACAAGAAGACAGCGAAAAGTGGGTTGACAAGTGTACATGACTTTTCGATAAGCTCATCAAAAACCACGATTGTAAAATAATGGGAAACATAATCCCCTTTTAAATGGACAATGTCTCGAAAATGTCGACTCAAGTGTGTGACTGAGGGCAGCAAAAAAAATGTTGACAAAACCATCTCTCCAGTTGATCTGACAGTCAGGCATGACACATGGGGAACATATTAAAGTGCACATATTTCGTGAACGACGACAACTAGGACAACGACAGGGGTGGTGAAAATGACTAGTACTTTCTCGAAACAAATTGCTATTCTGTCCACACACTGAGACAAACTCTAGAATTTTTGTGATGCACGCAAAGAAAAAAGACGTAAGGCCCCAAGAACATTCTCGTTTATCACTGTCTTGTCATCGTGATAAGTTCTCCACACAATTCGTGAGCATGCGAACAGACATGGTGGTGAAATAACACACCGTTGTGAAACCCTTTGCCCTCTGAGTCGTCGTTAATTCTTCTTGTGAAATCTTATTTTGTCACAAAAAATGTTCGAGAACACTTTGTAAGGAATGCTGGAGAGAAAGCGGAAAAATGTGTGTCATTCTTGTAGTTTAAAAAAACCTTCTAAGGTAGAACATATTTGATTATGCAGCCACCGTGAAGAGGACACCTTAATTTTGCACATTTCATTGGGCAACACTCCTTTGTCAGACTTGATGCAATATCATGCCTTCGTTGAGCAACAAGAAACACTGCACTATTATTACCAACCATTTTTGTGTCTTGTATAAAAATGTATTTAAAAAATTCCGACTCGAAAAACGGTTGTAAATGGAAAGTGAAAAAAATGGATGGCTCTCACACACTTTTGCATATTATACGAGAGTGAAAGTGTAGAAGAAAGTGTGTGTGCTCCGCGGGTGTGAATTTTTCATCGAGTCTCACGATAATGATGATGTCTTTCCTCATCCTTTTCCTACATCCACCACATAATATGGATGTATGCATATAATAGTTTGTGTCTACTCTTGTAATGACTTTCTCTCGCTTTCTCCAGTGAAATACCTGAAGGAAGTCACACCATATTTTCGCAAAGCTTCTCTGCTCGCCGAGCTGGGCTGGGATCTGCAGAAGGAGTACATGGCAGGGAGCAGCAGTAGTTCCCATG
>JAHZMW010000855.1:0-20621 GCA_027743745.1 Alloscopus bannaensis | reverse complement strand
TGGAGGGAGACAGCCAAGTTGAGTGTGGTCTTGAGCAAGAGTTTTTGGGAATCTCTTTTGGAAGTTCCAGAGGTACCACGAGCGAGTAATATGTAGGCTGAGTGAATAACTTGGACTCGCTCCTCTACATCCAAGTCGTTTAAAAGGCCTAGTGTGGTATGATGCGGTACGAATAAAAGAAGCCAAAGGAAAAAAACACAGGAAAGATTGTGAGCTCGGAGCACACACAGACAGGAGGAACATTACCAGGGCGTTTGCTTTCCTCATCTCTCATCTGTCTACCTTCTAAAAGATGCATTATTGTGCATATAGGAAGCGAGGAGAAAAACTTCGCATTTTATCTCATCCCCGTATAGAAATCTCATAACTGTTCACATCTCTCCCTAATATACGCCTCACAATGTGAGCGTGTACTTTTAGGGACAAGGAGCGAGAGAGTAAGAAAGAGAGGAAAAAAGATATGTACACAAACACATCACATCATAGTGCACACACAGAACTCTAGGAAAAGAGGAAACGAGCTGTGAGTTGTGCGAGAGAGAGGAGCAAAAAAAGGATGAGACGACCTAACCGAGGGAACGTCATTTACTACTCTGTCTGCTTGACTGGTCTGACTCTGGCAAAGGTGTCCAACACTTCAAAGAATAATATCACTTGCCTTCTCCCACTCCCTCGTAGTTTTCAGCGTTTGTGCGCTCTGTGTTCCCCTTCTCACTTCTCTTTGACTGTCATTATGAATCTTTTACATCTCGTAATGATTTTAGGCATTTCTCTCTCTCCTTTACACTTCCTCCCAAGTTTACGACACCAAGTGCTCTCAGTTGATGTTGGGGAATATCAGTTTTGATAGTGTTCACCATGTGTCTGAGCCTTCCTTGAGTTTTAAAGAGGTGTATACATAAAACTTGTTCATTGTATCAGAGCTTCCTAAATGAATGATAATATCGTTAATATGAGAGAGGATCGGGGAGAATTATTATTGAAATTGATCATAATGGCATAAAATACTCTGCTCTCAGTGTGCTCACTCATTCAGCTTCCACCACTACATCGTTTGTTGGTGAGGGGTGGATGACAGCAGGAAAGCATAGCTTATCGACTTTATAAAATGTATTAATACAATAATGTTCATTGTTCATTTCCTTTTTCTAGCTGTCGCCACACTCAAGTGAAGACCTTCAAAGGGGACACACAAAACGGCAACTTTTTCCACTCCCCAAGTGTACATTCAGACAAACAGAAGAGTTGAAATCTGAGTTTTTTGGTTGTTAAAAGGAATTTTGATGTCTTTCATGTTCAGCTGAGAAGAATAATATAGGTTCGTAAGTGTGGGTAAAGTTCTTTGATTGTCGGCATGTCTTGAAGGGAAAATACCATCATCGTTTTTCATCGACGAGACGTATAGGGATGAGTGTTAAGCGGAGTTTTTTTGTTGACGTCGGGAGGTTTTCTCTGTGTGTTCCACATGGAATTGATGCACTAAGCATGTCATTAATTTTATCCATATCAAATGATCACAAGAGCGTGTACAAGAGACTTTTGAAGAGTGTGGCAACCGTGTCATCGAGAGGATGCGGTATTTGAACAGAGTGAAAGAAGATGGTATCGTTTGTTGAGCTTGTCTTACCTCAAAAGCAAGAAAATTACGTGCTTGCATAACACTCTCAGCCAGTGACGTTTTATACGTGATATTAGATATACTACATTATATTATTTGTGTGCTCGAAGCTCTTGGAATTCCACAAGCACACTATCTGTTCTTATATGGCAGAGGGTACTACTTTTCACAATATATGTATAAATATTCATTGCTGTTCGGTGAAAGAATTGTATTTATGTATCTACGACAAAGGAATAATAGAATCACTGGCACACGCTTCATCTGAACTCAGAGAGTACGAATTTAGATATTTTATGTTATTTTGTCGGCACAGCCAATTGCTCAGAAAATTGGCCGAGACAACCAGGACCGTGCCCTCATGATTTTAGGTGTGAATTTCAGATGGAGGTGAGGGAAAAGTACTAATTTGTCAGCTGTAAAAAGAATTTTGGTGAAACCACTTTATTCTTGCACACACTTTTACAGAATAAAATATAGTATTTGGTAAAGGAGAAATAATAGACATCCCTTGATCACGAGAACAACCCCCTAAAACATAAATTATAACGCGTTGTTTTTATTCTCTGATACGGGTCTGATTTCTCACTTTCAGACCAACCTGAAACACACACAAGTGTGATATGCGCACATACAGACGATTAAAAAACCTTTTTTGTCCTTTGTGTGTATTTTCCATAAAGAGGGGGGCTTTTCAAGTTTGTTCACTTTGCGAGGATATTAAGAGATTTCTCTTTTGGCCCTTCCCTTGTTTAGCTCCATGTCTCTTATCATAATTAATGGGAGCTCTTATTACGCGTGGTGGTGTTCCTCGGTTTCATGTTTGTGTTGAACAGACTTCTTCTCCCCTGTTGTCCATGTGTGGTTTTCACATCGTGATTCGTGTCACCTAAAAGAGAAAAATACAGACATAAATGTATGTACTCCAACTGGAATGTCATGTACAGGTTTTTCATTGATCTTTACTGTAACTTTTCCATATTCAATTGTATTACTCAGTTCTGAGGTTTTTGCTTTACCCGATGAAGCTGATTCCTGTAATTAGGTAACCGAAATTATATCTTTTTCTCTGCACTTAATACAAGGTTGACGAAGGCAACAGTTGGAAGGATTGCTGATGATGACATATTCATCATGCATTTTTCCAAACACCACCTGATCATCGAACTGGAAAGTCATAAATGTATGTACTCCAACTGGAATGTCATGTACAGGTTTTTCATTGATCTTTACTGTAACTTTTCCATATACAATTGTATTACTCAGTTCTGAGGTTTTTGCTTTACCCGATGAAGCAGATTCCTGTAATTAGGTAACCGAAATTATATCTTTTTCTTTGCACTTCATATACAAGGTTGACGAAGGCAACAGTTGGAAGGATTGCTGATGATGACATATTCATCATGCATTTTTCCAAACACCACCTGATCATCGAACTGGAAAGTCGTTGGGGTGACATGATGTGAACCCACGTTGATTCTCAAATCGGCAATTTTGTCAATGTTTTTTAAATACATTTTACGAGCATGTACTTGTACCTGGTATTAGGTGTACGTATGAAAATATTGTAGGTTGAAAAGTGAAAGTAGTTGTTATGTCAGATTGTATAGCACCTCTCCAACCGTCATTTTGACTTATGCATTGTTGAATCCTTGTTCTCTCGATTATTGTGGGTAACACGAGAGACTCGTGGAACCTGCTTGACTTCTTAATGGATATACAAAAAAAATGACAGACCCACTCTTTGCTGACAATGACACATTGACGTGAATGCATACACTCTGTGCGTACATTGTAATAAAACAATGTGTTTGGGAGGTTTTGAAGTTGGGTTCAGCCTCTAGCTGTGTGTTCTCTCATTTCATTGAATTTGCGAGTAGGAAATCTTTTTTAAAAGTGACACTGCCATCACCAGGTTTAACTTGGTAAAAGTTGTTGGAATCGGATGGAAAATTAACAAGTCTTTTCTACACGAATGCAAATTTCACATCCGAAGGGTTGAGCAGATTTCTGTATTTCAGGACAGTCATCCAAGATTTGCTGGGTTTTGGAGTACAAAGGGTTTTAAAAATTCAACATGCCCAAGCGATGGTACAATAAGATGAAAGATAAATTACTTTGACTTTACCTCTTTTTGGGTGAAATAAATCCTCTCATTTCTTTGCTCTCACACTGTACATAACACAACGAGGGAATTTATGTTCGCCTGTAATACCTTAGCTAAGAATATTCTATCTGCGATCTTATGTTAGTTGAACATGTGAACATACACATTCTAATTGACTTCACAGTTTTTTCTGAGTATCACAGATTAACCCTTTTCCAAGTCATCATCATCAGTCAATGCTCCACAGTTAATACTGTTCATGTTGCACTGTATTATGAAAAACGCCTGCTTTCGTGTATTGCACACAAATGGATACGATACACCATATAAAAGTCTGTGAGTTGAACTTCTTACGTCTTTTTGTGAGTCTGTGCAACGTACAAAGGTGCAAGCAGTTTTTGCCGAGTTTTTAAAAAACTTGGCTCACGAAAACTCGTAGATTCCAAGTTGGATTCACTTTCCACGAAAAAGAAGAATGATTTTTTTTGTAGCCGAAAGAATTCTCCAAAAACTACTAATTACACAAAACATCCTGTAACCGTGAGCATGACTAGTGTCGTACCAAGCTAAAGTGTGTAAATACACGCAAGTACTTGATGGGAGTATTCGAGGGGGATTGTTTACGTCGCCTTTGTGGCAGAATGGCTAAATATTAGCTGTCTCAACCCTGATAGACAATCTTGGGTAGGTAATACGATAAAAAATGTCTTGTGTTTTTTTTGTTCTCTCTTGTCTGGAGTTTTCTTTTTGATCCCTCATATTCATGTACATACATCTGCTCTGGTTGTTAGTTCGTGTTTTTGATATTTGTTGCCACTGTCTCTTGACTCAACTTTATGGGAAGCGATAGATGCGCATAGGAACTTTAATTTTTTCTTGTGCGGTTAGTAGCCAAATGTTAGGGTTTCAGGTAGTGTTTTCTTTGAGTAAATAAATGTCTGTGTACAAATGTGAGGAAGACGTAACATCGAAACTCCACTGACAATCATTAAAGACATCTTAGGCTGCCTCGTGTCGTAATGTACCACGAGAGAGAGAAAGAAATCTCATGAAGCGTTCCTTCTCCTCGCACTCGCATTCTGATATATGTGGCTTTTAAGGCAGCTTGTTATTTTCAAGATTACAGAGAACCATAATATATGAAAACAGAGAAAACTGAAAGTTATATAAAAGCCTACGGATTTCTTGTTATGTGTTGGTGCATCACCTACTCTGCATATGCGTAGAAATATAGAAAGGGGAAAACATTATATATGGATTGAATGTTGGAGAGAGGTTACAAGAGCAAGTGAGTGAGTGTAAAAGGCTTGCCTCCCAGCCTCATCTTCGTTCTGAAGCAAAAAAAAATCCCTCGTAAAAGGAACGATGGCAATAACGCGAGCACTTTCTGTCTTCCTTTTTTCCATTGAATATATTCACGCTCGCAGTCATCATGATCCTCAGCAGTCAGATGAGTGAGAAGTGGTGGAAAGAGAGAGGGAACAAGGAAAAAGGAGAGCAAGTGAGCAAAAAGGAATCCCACAGAGACGAGTCTAAAGCTTCACCACGATCATTAAGTTTATATACGACTCTCTTTCGTGCTTAACATCCTCTCACTTCATCTCTTGTCTTTGCTTCCTTTTCGCTAAAGTCTGACGGGTGTAGGAAGGCGACTCTTTTGCTCGTCGACTTGCATAGATTTTTAATGCACACACACATGCAACTCTTCTTGGAAGTGGAAACGATGGAGCAAGGATTCTTGTCTTTTGAGAAGATACGTGGGTAAGTTTTTTTTTGTGAGAAGAAAACTTGACATCATCAGCATCTTTGTCATTGAACTTTGTCTTGCAACTACTCCGCTATACTTGACGTAAGATTACATGTCTGACAAAAATTTGAATTTGAAAGGGAAGGAGGCAAGAGGATAACTTTTTCGTACGAGTTGCATAGAGGCTCACACAACAGAATTATTTCGAAGATAAAAAAATATATAACAGCGGTTTTTTCACCAATTTATGACTTTCTTTGGTGTGAAATGTACATTCTTTGGTGTTGACTAAAGCGCAGCAGACCAGATTCCGTATTACAATTTTCAGTTTCACGGGACTACACCATGTCTACCCTTAAGCTCACATGAGCACCACCTTTCACCTCTCCGTATCTACAAGTCAAACACTTGTACTTTGTCTTGCAACTACTCCGCTATACTTGACGTAAGATTACATGTCTGACAAAAATTTGAAGTTGAAAGGGAAGGAGGCAAGAGGATAACTTTTTCGTACGAGTTGCATAGAGGCTCACACAACAGAATTATTTCAAAGAAAAAAAAAGATTACAGCGGTTTTTCCACCAATTTATGACTTTCTTTGGTGTGAAATGTGCATTCTTTGGTGTTGACTAAAGCGCAGCAGACCAGATTCCGTATTATAATTTTCAGTTTCACGGGACTACACCATGTCTACCCTTAAGCTCACATGAGCACCACCTTTCACCTCTCCGTATCTACAAGTCAAACACTTGCACTCCCTCTGAATAAGAGTGGAGGAAAAGCAATCTAATCGCCGTCCTAATCCTTGCTCCCCAACCCTTTCTTTTCATTACGATTGTCGGCGACGGATTGTAGCTGTGGGTGATGCGGCCTGGTGTGGGTCTCTGCTATAATCCTCGTGTTTACCGTCAGTAATTAAAGGGAAAGTCTGCTACTCATCGCTCTTAATACTACGCCCCATTCTTTCTGCCTTCAAGGTTGATTATATACGGTGTGGTGGTGGTGGCGGTGTTGGCTTGCGCTGCACATCATGCACCATTGCTCTTTTGCATGAAAGTTGTGTGTGATACAAAATGGTGAAGGGTTGTAAGTGTGTTTCTGCCAATATTTGACAGTCCTTCAATGCATTTTCCAGTCGTGTTGGCATTTGGAGTTGTGCTCTGGGTTGTCATTTTTGTGAATTTCCTGACTGATTGACAAAAGGAGCCATGGAGCATTTTATTTACTGTGCTTCTACTATAATGCTTGGCTGGCAGCAAAGTTGGAATCTGATACGGAAATTCAGACCGGGAACAGATCCACTTGGTTGCTTGGTTGACATTCACAAGATAATTGAGTGTATGGACTCTGTACTCGACGAAGTAGTCTTGATTTTGGTCGTTCGACTAATCCTGTTGTATTTGCTCCAAGCTTTAGTGAATCATCAAAGGCTTCTTTTCTATTTTCGACTAACGCCCATTTTGAGGATTTGGAGCTTACGCTGTGAGCAAACGACCGTTTCACATAAACACAACAAATCCCTTTCTATCGTACGTGATGTGCAAAAACGGATTGAGTGTGGAGCATGAACTTCTTCTGTAATGAGTAATTCATCTCAAACGTAAACGAAGATTTTTCATGGTCACAAGATCAGGAGCATCTCAAGAGACATCCAGAACGACGTACAGAACAAATGCGTTTGCTGGGAATTTTATTTAGATTATTACATATACATGCATATGTGCACATATATTTATATATCCTTTCCAAAAGTTCAAAAACAATGTACCTAATTTTTTTACTCAGAATATGTTGTTGCTTTTCCAACTGCCTTTGTAAAAAACATGAGTGACATCACATTCCAAACGCAGCATTCCACTTTCTAAAGATAAGGTAATAGTAGCACAGTTTTTGTCTTTGTGCTATTGCTACCTACCTATTTGACGACGTTGATTTAGACGAATGCATATTCTTTGTGTGCTTTACATACAAGATTTTTTATTTTGAAGCAAACTGCATGAGACAACAAGCGTACAGTTTTAGTTACAACCAAGTTATTTGAGAAGTGTGGCAACAAAAACTTGATACAACTATTGTTGTAAACCAGACTTCTGGGGAAGTAATATAAAAATGTCTATGATTATCCACGTGCCAAAACTTGCACTTTGGTTTTTTCCTTTGACTCGTTCATAGTTTCATTTGCTTAATTCGTCGGTTAAGCTAGCTTGTAAGGCTTTGAGTGCAATTTCTCGTTTGGTTGAAGAAAAGGAAACAATTTCATGGTGAATGCAATGAAGTAGAATAAGTGTTTTGAAACAAAACTGAGAGACTTTGTTTTCAAACGACAATCTCGCACAACACCCCGTCATATCTTTATTGGAGGGATCTGATAAGTGAACCCTGTCTTGTTTTCGCATTTTACTCATTGACTCGCCAACATCATTGCTTGTTTTCTCTTCGTTCTGGGCCAATTAGACAGTTATCCCTCCGTTTTGTGTGCTTAGATTTGTATGTAAAAGTTCTGTTTTTCAGACGTCTTTATTTCTAGTGTTTGCCTTCTAAGAGCGTACACCCACGTGGGAAAACGTACTTACTATTAAATTATAAGAATCGAGTGTGTATCCTATGAATTCTATGCAAACAGAGAGAAAGAAAGAGTAGTTCGTTCCTCTTATCTTCCCACTCTCGTATACTTTGCTTGGAAAATGTCGAGTGGGGCTAGGAAGCAGACAGACACGCTCAAACTCACCTTTTTGCTTTCCACAGGGACGCTTTTCATGTGTAGTAGTAAAAGGAGAAGGGGGAAAGCAGAGTAATAAATGTATAATGGCAGAGCTCTCGCAAAGCTACGCCTAACTACTCGAAACCACCCTTTCCATCCTTCATGATCAAGCTCACATCGATGAGATTATTTATGTGAATGTATATCGCGTGCATAACATCCAAGTGTATGTAATAATGTGCAATGTAGACACACACGTATTAGTTTGCTTTCTCTTTGTGTAGGTTTTTGCGAAAAGGGTACAGGCACCACTTTTTCTTGGCAGGAAAAGTAGAGAAGTGTGTATAGCATTTTGCTTCAATCAGTCTAATCTCCCTCGCCCATTACGCTGTCCATTTCCTCAGAAAATACCGAGGAGAGCAGGCGTCGTCGAAAAAGGGCGATATATAAAGACCGTCATTTCTTCTACTCCAGTGGCTCTCTTTCATGGGGTTTAAGTTGTTTCGGGAGTGGAAATTTTCACCCGGCGAGTGAAATTTTTGGAGCCAGATGTGTGATAGAAGACCCAAGAGCGGAGCTGTGCAGCACAGGTTGTACTGTTCTTTACTTTTGGGGGTGGCTGGGTTGAGTGAAACTGTAACTGCTTTTGAAAAAGCTTTATGATTACGACCACTCACTCTCTCTCTATGTTGTCATTAATGGCACAACATTTACCTTTCTCTTAGCGTGCCTACACGTTGCACACAAGACATGTGTGGTGTACACGAGTTGGGTTGCGGTGTTGTACAGAATAACTCTCAACCAGGGTGCGAAGGACTCTCTCCGCTGAAGTCATGCCGGGTCACAGAGCACTGTTTGCATGTTCTGTCGACGTTAGGAATTTACCTAAGCTTACTTCAGCCTTGGTATATAATCCACTGTCATGATGATTCGGTCCGAGTTTATTGCGTGTACACTGTCTCTCGCAGCAGAGAACATTTATATTTTCAAGGATTATCATAATAGCCCAGACACGACTCATCTTTCACGAGCTGCTTTCCCCTGCCCCTCAGCTTGTTTACGCTCTGTGAAAAAGTCTGTTGAACCATGTTGTTTTGTTTCGTTCAGGTGACTGGTGACAAAAATTAACGTGTGTATATCTATGTGTTTCAAATGTGAGTTCGAAGAACAAGTCTACTCATAAGCACGATTTAACCCTTTTGGTTGGTTATGCACTTATTGACTAACGGCATTTACTTCACGGCATCCCACAATTTGGCTGAAGTTATGATCATTCCGAAAAATTTTGCCCCCAAACTCCCGTAAAATGCTCCCCTTCCGTGTTTATGTAGTTAGCAGTCTTTACACATTATATATGAACGAATGTATTCACATATGTTGCCACTTACCATATTTCTGTGGTAATTTGATAATCTCCCCACACAAAAGGCGTAAAACGAGGGAGCATGATGACACAAACTGTGGAAATATGAAAGGGAAACACGGAGTTGGTTTCACTCAAACACTCTGTGTATGACTCGTGTGTACAAATAAAAGTATTAAACTTTCGTTGGGTTAAGCACTTTTGTGAGTCATGTGTACTATGACAGTCATTAACGCTCCCATTTCCTAGCAAAATACACGTCCTTTTGAACTATTGCTTAAAGTGAGCACGAGAAGACTAAGCCATCTCTGTTTGACAGTCACATGGAAAGGGAAATGGGAAAGTGAAGCTACAGAGAAAAAACATGAAAGGAAATTTTGCGAGACCGTCTCTTTCAGTTTACTCCTTGTGTGTACTTTTAGTACTTGCATATTAAAGTTGAGAAGAGAACGAATGATGATGAGAATGTTGATGATGATTGCCCTTTTGTGGAGAGCTTACTCACTTTTTATAGCCGCTTGTAGTCGACCTCCAGATGATACGCTGCAACTCAAATGAGTCTCATGCATGCTTTTCTTCACCTCGTGTGAATGTGGTTTAGTAAGTAGGCAGACACGCCAATGCGCTTCTCTCTCGTCTTTTGTCATGAGAAAGAGCGCAGATTTTTGCATCCCCTTTGATGTTTCTGGGTAAAATTAGTACACCAGGCTTGTGTGATAAGGGAATGAGAAGAAGGGTGGTCACACGGACCCGTGGGATGGGCAAAGAGAGAAACGTACCAGATGACTGCTAATCTCTGACCCTCTTCTTACAATTTTAATTGCTCCCCACTATCTTGAGTGTGAAGCAGAGATGAGACCACGTCTGTTCTTTTTACTACAAAGCCACGTAGTTGGTGCTGTTTCACAGGGGGAACGATAAGTTTAACGCTTTTCTTTGTTTGGCTACGATGGATTCACATGTAAATCATTGTTTGGATAGTGGTGATCACCCCAGATATATTGATGTCATTATATATAAACTTATTTTATCACATATATACTTACGTGATGAGAGACGCATCCTTCGTAGGACCACACTGTTGCATAATACTTCATACCTAGCGGCATGGTACTTAAAATGAAATTTGATAGCTTAGTGGTATAGTATTGTGCTAAAGATTATGTATTTTTGAAATTTTCTCCTAATGCCCTTGCTTCTTTTATATACGCCACTATGAATTATGCTTTGCAAGCTGTACATTTGCTTATTAGCAGTTATACAATTTGCTTTTACAATATGAAGTTTTTAATATTTCTCAATTATCATTTGTTTGACATTGCAGGACACACACATGAGCGATGCGAATTCGGAAGAAGATCATGAACACCGTGCCAAAGGTAAGGAGTTCTTTACTCAGTAAAATACTTGCATTGAACATTTGAATACGTAGAGGTACATAATGGCTGAAGGTTAAGGTTCGTATTAACGAAAGGAAAAAGTGAACTCCAATGAAAATACCTACTTTGTATGGCATTCAAATACATTTCAGTTACACTTGCCTTTCTTCACTCCCCCCGCTCTTGGGTTAACTCAGCAGGGGTGTACAAGAGAAAGCAAACTGTAAATCCAACGTCAAAACGACTGCATCGACAAAAGAGTGTTTGCTTCAGACCCTACAATTTGGTCCATGTCTGCCGGAGCACACGAAAGGTTGTCAGTTGGACAACGACGAATTTCAGAGCCATAAGTATGAGTATTCGTGCTTCTACGGTTGATATGCGTGATGTGTCTCGTCGTAATAGTCATTTCATATATTTACGATAGATATACGCCAAAAGTTTTCTCTTATCTCCTAAACCCAAAACTATCGTGTAGATATAGTCGTTTCAGTTGGCAGTATACACGTACAGCCTAGACATATGTCTTACACCACAGGTTTCACTCGAAGGTATGGCAAACGCGGTGAGGAAAGCGGAGAAAAAGAGCAAATCACCATCTCAGCGACTAGCGAATCTCTGTCCTCGACAGTTCCACTTCCTCTTCCTGCCCTTTCGTTTCTCCTTTTCATGGCAACTTTTGCTCGCCCACGTACTCTTTCCAACGAAATCGGTTTTTCCGTACAGTATAAAATATGAATGTGTACTGTGTACATCGTACAAACGTTCCTTGCTGGTCTCAACAACACTCAACCCAGAGAGAGAAAATGATCGTTGTCGCTTTCCCCCCTGGAAGGTTTGCTTAGCTTTGCTGGGGATATTTTGCTTACATGAAACTTCGTTCTTGCGAGAAAGGGCGGTAATCTGCTTCCTTGCAAAGCAAATATCGTGTTTTGTGTAACAGCGCGTACAAGTTTCAATAATAAAAGGAAGAGCGGACTACCTTTCCCTATTTTCAGTCTAACACTTCAATCGCCGTTACTCCCCGTTCCTAAACGTCAGGCTATGGAAGAAAGGAAAAATCTAGCTGAAATCTTGATTGTGATCTATAGGTTTAAGATGGCATAGGTAACCCTTCCAAGAATTCGCTGAAGAGAAAACCGTCGTATATTTGGGGAAAGTGAAAGGGGGACGAGGACGTTGTTTGGTAAGCATTGAGAACGATGATCGAGGGAAAGTGTATTTGATGGGTTTTCCTCCTTGACAGTCGCGGCTGAGCTGAACGATGGTTTTTAAACAAAACTTTAAAAGATTTTATTTTAACTTTGGTTTCCATTACCTGTAAGGCAACTTATTCTTCTTTACAAAAACACTCTGACAAGACGTAGGTATACATACTAGAAGCTACATGGGTACACCTGAATTGCTTCTCTTGATACGGTAGTTACAAGTATTTTGTGCTTTGTTTTTGAAAGCGTAAGGGGAATGGGACCATGAAAGTAGCAGATGCTAAAATTAATAGAATGATTCATGGTGGGGGCAGTTTTCACAGGGAAGGAAATCTCCACGTACGATTAGGAAGAAAGCATACTTCGAGGCGAAGTATACTACAGTAAGTATTCATAACAGATTGTCAAGGTTTATCGGTAAAAGCAAGGGGTTATTGTGTGGTATACACATTTCGCCTTCATTTTGTCATACGTGATCAACGTTAGTAGGATTAGTGAATGTATTCAACGGGGTAGAAACTGGTGTTTCCCAGCGGCCCAGTTACTCATGCATAATGAATGGCTTTCTGTGTGTACTTAGCTGCATATTGGAGGCCATGGTTGTAACCTAGCTAAACATGTATCGTTTATTGTACAGGAGGCACTGGAAGATCCAAGACTAATCACGATACCAAGGTGGATACCTCGTCCGTTACAGCGGACCTATCGTCGGCTGCAAGTGAGTGGATGGGGTATCATCCTCTAGGACTGAAGAAGGAACCCCCGAATGGCTCCAACAACAATGTATACAGCAACGGAAAGCATGACTTTCGAGAGCAGTCTGTAAGTCACGTACACACTTTACTTTCCTTTTATTGCACACCGAATCATTGCATTATATTTAAACGCGGTAGTCAAGAAGGAGGGAGCATTGCGAAAATGGTGGAGGTGATTTAAGACACTGTAATGATCACAATGGGTATTATTATGTGTATCGTTGAGGTAAGTGTGGGGTAAAATGGTTCCAAACTGTACCTGCCACTTTGTAATAATAAATTTGTAGGGTTCTTGTGAGGAATTTTGTTCATACCTCTCAACCTCGAGTTTCTTTTGTAATGCATAAGAAATAAGTTAGAAATTTATCAATCTATAGGGATATCACTCTGGCCGCTTTATACAGCGACACGATTACTATAACACGGCTTTTGTTTTTCCATGTAGAGTCCAATGTCGCTAAGTGAGAGAGGCGGAAATCAGGATGAGACTTCGTCAAACGGCAACAAGGAAGATGAGGATGACGATGATGATGATTCGGAAGATAAAATGGACACACAACAGTACGATCCGGAGAGACTTAAGGCATTCAATGTAAGACGACAATTCAACTTGCAGATATAAAAATAGGTTTAATTGTAGTTGATTTGTACATTGATGTATTGAATTTGAAAACATGGGTGAAAGACTTTTCCAAATTCTGAGCGAGTTCGCTTTACTACTGGATGAGTAGAGTCGCAAGTATAAAATTGTTCGCCTCTTGTCAAAACTGATGATTGGCGACTGTGGTGGCACCTTTCACCACACTTTCTCCTTTGGTCATAATGTCCTCATGAGAATGTTCTCTATTGCTGGGAATTGTGAAAGCATTTCCACTCCCGTAACATACGAGCTACTAACGACTGCTTCCTTGTGCAACTCCACAAAGCATGTACACCGCCGGTTGGAGGTTATATCACATATATAATGTATTGGAACCCAGTCAAACTTTCATTTCGTTGCAACCACCTACCGCCTCGCTGTAACTCACTCTCGCACTGTCCGTAACTTACTCGTCTTTTCACTCCTTTTCAGTAGATTTTCTGCTCGCACTTCTCTTTCTCCCCTTGTCTCACACGTCATGTTCAGAATATGGATGGATTAAGGTTGGCAAGCTACTAGTAAAAGCTTTCTCTTCCTTGTATCTCACTCTCCACTGACATTAGCAAGGCTTCTCTTGCTCGTAGCTCTAGCTGCCTTTCTTCGTTTGGCAGAGTATAGCTACACCGATTTTCATTCTTTCCTTTTTCACTCTAGAAAAAAAACTATTTTTTCTTGAACCGAAACCAGTCACATCAGAGACTTTGTGAGGGGCGCCTGGAATCCTTGTTTCTGCACTTATATTTTATAACCTAATACTCCTATTTCTTTCTCAGCGGTCCGGAATTTTTTTCCTGTGAGTTGCCCACAAAACGTTTGGACTGTTATAGAGAAAAACGCTCGGCTCAGCACATGCTCATGCACATGCTCGGCACAGCTCAGTACTTTTTGAGCTGCTACCATTTTAAGAATAGAAAACTCGAACCATGACTCCCTACCCTTACCCCTTTGCCATAGCTTTATAATATGATCTTTCTCTCCATCTTTTTGTGCGACTACAAGCAAGCTTTTCTTTCCTCTGATTCTCTTTCTTTTACTCTTATGTATTATTTACGGAGTACTTTGACTGCACGCAATCTTCTTTTCCAGAATGCCCTCTTCACGTTTTCGTGAGCATTTCCCTTTTTTACTACACCTAGAGATACTTGTTTGGATGCCGACGCGATGCCACGTATTTATCATATAACCCGCTGTTGGGACTTTCACTTACGATGGTTTCACTCACTGTTGTTGTAATAAGGACTGTCATGCGATAAGCGCATCGTTCTCACACGAGCGCAGAGTTGGCTTGAGTTTTTGTATACAAATACTGTAGCCGTGCACAGGACATACGTACCATAAAGGAAGACGACAGTGGTAGAGGACCATTTGTTGTAAGTAAAGAAAAGCTGGTGAGAGAGGGCACAAAATGGAGAATTCGTTGTTTTGAGTGCGTCATGAAACCTGGCAATCTGGATTTTTGAGCGAGTCAGAGGAGAGGGAGAGACGAAGTGAACCAACTGCGCGTTCTCTCCGAAAAGCGCAGATTGGAAGGAAAAGGAGTAAAACGTCTTCCGTATAAATGCTCCCGTTTCCTACGCTCTCTCTTCCCGACAACATTCAGAGAATAGAGAGCCTATTATAATGTTCGAGCAACCTGCTCGCCTTGGGTTTTCCTCTGAAGTCATTAGTAGTTGAGCGTTGAGTGTGCCAAGGAAAAATGCAGCATTTTTGAGCAGGAATACATGGGCAAACTGGCATAATCATGGGTCATACATGTTGGATAATATATCTATACAACACTGTACTTGTCTGCATATTATCTAAATTAAGCTGGAAGTGAAAGCTGGTATATTTTCCTTCCTCTTTTTTACTTTGCCACACCAGCATCAAGAAAAGGCTTTTTAGTGGTGTTACTGTCGCCACTCGTCTGTCCATACCTTGTTTGGTTGCGACTATGCGGTTTTTTAAAAAAATTTTGCTGGACTTATCTGAGGTACTTTAGTAAGCCTGTAGTTACGTGTATACCTACACACTCGAACATTGAAGGAGCATTTTTCTAAAAGCAACCGGCGCTGGGTGATTGAAAAAGCGGAACGAAAGTGAGTGTCGTTTCTCGTATTACGTTTGTGGAACGTCTGGATCGGTGCACCTCCCATGGATGGAGTAAGCCATGCCAATGAATGTGTCTCTCCGTTTACCGGGAATTCTGACACTGTAGTCTCCATTTAGTTTCTTTGAAAGAATTTGCGATTTTAGCATTCAGACGAAGATGTCTCGTTATTAGTATTGTTAAAACAAAGGATTGTGATAAGATAAATACCTGACAGCTGTGAATGTGAATAATCGATTACACGCAGAAATGCAAATCAGACTTAAGCATGTGAAACATTCGCCCACGTTCGCTAAAAGAGGGGAAGATGAAACCCATGAAATTGCTCTTTTGCGACTGGAAAGTAACAATACCTTTTTCTGTGTCAGTAGTAAAACGTTTCCTCCTCATTCAGTGTTGACGCGTCAATTGAATCACGGCTAGAATATGTGCGCTGATATTAGACGGAGGACACAACAAATTCTACTCACCGAAACGAACACAAACTCAAGGCAGTTGAAATGTGGCATACTTATACCAGCACGTGTTCAATATAATAAGCTATCATAATGTTTGGTGGTGAAAGTGAACTACTAACGACTAAAATGCAATCAGCACACCTTTTCAATCTTGACTTACTTTATGTCATTATATGGTCATGATTTTTGGTCCAAGTATCGTATATAAGTATTCATAATGAATGATTTACTTCTGAACATTTCTAAATTGGTGCGATTCAGACGGAAAAGTTTTAAGAGGAAATCTCACACATAAGTCGGTGGCAGAGGTTGTCCCGATGTTTCTAGTGCGAAACCAACTTTTTTCTTTGTGAGCACCTATTTTTAGTTCTGTGTTTTTTCCATATTCAACATGAGACGATTACTGTGAGAACTTCAAAAGTTATGTCTCTTCGCTTGTTCACTTTGAGGCAGTCAGAGTCAGTCAGTAAAGCAGTTAGCCAGAAGAGAGGGAAACGACACACAAATATTGTATGAGAGGCGCAGTGTGAGTGTATGGTAGGAAGTCACGACATAGCCCAGTGAAAAGTAATGAAAGCACACAAAGGAGAAAGCAACAGAAAGGAGTACATGTATGTGCATGTGTTGTTTGGTTATTATTACAAAGAAGTAAAGAGGAAGTAAGCAACAAGGAAGGATTTATTGAGTTGGGGTTGACCATCTTGCAAAAATAAATCCTGCTGTCTGGAATTCAAGATTACGGCTCGGGTTGTTTCCAGCCTCTGCTTTTTTCTCAGTGTTCCCTTGTAGTTAGTCGTCTGCTAATAGTACACATGTTGTTCACAGGATTTTCGGCTTTAGAAAAATCCACATATTTTCAGGGTGTGCGTTTCTCTCGAATAAAATAAACTATACATTACCCATACCTTTCATGATATCCACAATTTCGCTCCTTTTTCTTCCATTTATTTTCATCGAGGATGTACCCTCCTCCGAAAAAGTTTAAATCACACAAGAAGGGAACACTGAGAAAGAGGAAAAGAGGAGGGAACTCTCATGGGAATTTCATTTACTGCTTTACTGTTGCTTTTTCCTACGCTGCTTCACGTTGTCAGCAAGAGAGCTAGAGAGTGAAAGAGAGGTTGGTTTGAGAGTTCTCTGGTACTCGGTGCAAAAAATGGTGTGGTTTTAATGATACGCGTGAGGTGGTGGGGACACCTACATCCACAAAATTACCCGAAATGTCATTGCCTCCTACGCAACTTTACTTGTCAACGCTTTCACATGAAATTGGCGTTTCCGTTGGGGCTCTTGGGCGGAAACGGAGGTAGAGGTGGATATCTCGCCACCATGGTGTGAGAGTGCTCTACCAAATGACAGTCGAGGAATGAAAGTGATGATTTCATTCCTCTACGGTAGTACTATAACATAAGGAAAAGTAAAGCTTAATGTAATTAAGCAGTCTCACCTACAGAGCACAAATTATTCTCACGAAGGGAACCTACATGTATACCCGGGTTTAAGAGTTCGCACAGCAGGATCCTACAGACTATCTTTGTATGCAAGACTAGACGGTGGTATGTGTGACGAGAGCTTTGAGAGGTCCTACTAATCTCCGTTTCTCGTTAATAGCGCTGCTGTTGTGTGAAATACAAGTACATTGTGTGAATACTTTGACCTGTTTCAGATTTTTAATGAGGATACAGTTCTAAACCTTGATCCTATTTTGTCTACTTTGGTTGATGGATACTATAAGGATATAAGCATATTATTCATGAGAACGAAGGAAGAAGGGGTATACAAGTTCGAAAACAGCTTCAGTGCGTACATACGTTGAACCCAATTGAGTTCTTTAGATACATTTTCTCCAACGATGAGCGAGTATTTTGGAAATTTTTCTCGTAAAAGCTACAAATGAGATGTGCACCTCGAATTGAAAGGAGCAAACTCGCTAGAAAAAACAATGGGCGACCGTTCATTTGGACGTGCAGTAGACAAGAGTCAAGATTAGCCTCGAAAATTCTGAGACTCCATGTAACGTGCCTCTCCTCGTACTTTCAGCTCTTTTGTTTAGTGCTCGCTTGTTATCTCATCTCATGCAAAAAATAAGCAAACTCTCTCCCCCGTCGGAGTGGAATATTACTCGACGCGCGTTTTCCGTCGCAATTACCAGCAAGACTTTGGTGCTGTTGTTGACTGTAATTTAGAGAGAGTGAATGAATGGGCTCAGCTCGCTTGGATCTAACGGTGGGATTACGACAAGACTGTAATGGTTAGTAATAGTAGGGAAGGGTGGAGGAGCTTATTGCCTGAAAGCAGTAGTTGTGAGTGTGTGAGAGAGAAAGGTTTTTGGAGGAGAGCGGCGAAAATTTTCCTTAGCCCTCGCACATCCGTGTCCCCTTTCTCTCATAACACTGATAGGAAATTGGATTGCTGCTTAAAGTGCTGGAAATGAGCTCGGAGAGAGAAGTGGGCATATACGAACACATGCAGGCACACGATGTGACGATTGAAGCAGAGAAAGGGGAAGGGGAAAGCAGCGTTTCCCTTTTATTTTCAGGAAGAACTTCGTGATGTTGGCAAGTGTTTGCTTGAACATAATAGCACTTCCTCTGATGATGGTTTTGTTAGTCTTCTCTATCGTAAAAATTGTCGAGCTTCATCCTCATTTCCAGGTGAGCTACTGCCGCAGCTCATCTCACTCACTCAGTTACTTGTTTTCACAAGGGTCTATCACGAGGCCTGTTAAACTAGTGAAAATATACCCTTAAAGAGGGAGCGAAAGAGAGAGAGATCGCAAACGATGCCTTGAGAGGCGAGGAGAGTTTTGTGTGAAATGAACCATGGATTTCCGACTACATCGAGTTCCAAAGTACGAGATGAGAGGATCTCGTTCATGGCTGTCGCTCGCTCGCCTTTCCAGCAAGCATTTACTCTGTATGAGATGAGCACACTTGGTGAGTTTGGGTGCAAATGGGGCATCACGACAAAGTTGGAAAAAGTTGTGGCTCTCCTGATTGATTGAAAGGTGAAAAAAGTCTTTGATCTTGATCATAAACACAATGGGGCATTCCGAGTATTGTAATAACCCATTGCTTCACCACCTACACACAGGAGAAAATGGATCTCTGGTAAGAGAGCGGACGTACTGCATTATTTTACGCAAAGAAAGCCGTGCTGGTGGGTTTGGCAAATTAAGGAAATTAACTCAAGAAGCTAGTGGAGCATAGTGTGATGGATTGTTGTGTAGCACTAAATAAGGTTGTTGTGTACAATGCGCTCGTAGTTCGTTCCAGGAGTAGGTTTATATATATTTTTGTGTAGCATGTTTGTAAGTAAATGTTGTGATTTTTGTGTTTACCCTTTCTCTCGGAATGAATTAGTCACGGCCAACACCAGCCCATCTGACATCAGTGCAAGCGGAGCAGATCTTGGCGCAAGCATGTGAGAACGAGAGTCAGAATGCGAAAAGAATGAGAATGGGCTTGGAACCTGTTAGCCAGCCTCTTCCAATGCCCCTGGTAAGCCTTTAAATGTACTATACATTTCCATTATNGGGCTTGGAACCTGTTAGCCAGCCTCTTCCAATGCCCCTGGTAAGCCTTTAAATGTACTATAGATTTCCATTATTTTTTCCATTATTTTGCTCACTTCCTTTTATTTGTGTTGCGTTGTATATCCGGGTGTACACACTTGGAGGATGTGTGTAGGAAACACACATGGAAGACTTTTCAGGGAGTCGATTTTTGTGCCATTCTGGCATCATGCTTGAGTTCACGTAGCATTTCATTTTATTGTATTGACAGACCCAATCTTAGAAGGGGTTTGTGGTTTCCCATGTTCTGTGTGTTCTCCTTGAACCGTTTATTTCGTAGTCGTGTTGATAAAGGGGAATATATTTTCTTGTCAGTACGTAATTTAATGGATTTTCTGTTGGGTCTTATTTTTTTCGGGGGACCGTAAACCAGAGTGAAAGCAGAGGCAGCAAGGAAAATGGGATGCATAATTCTGGGGGAGAATCTACACCAGAAAAGAGTAGCAAGTCGTCTCCACCTGCCCCACCAGCAGCCCATTCACTTTCATCTGCGGCAGCGACTATTGCAGCTGTGGCAGCAAATACAACGTCGGTGAGCTCTTCATCTCCTGGACTTCCTTCGGAAGGAATGAACAATCAAAACCCAAATGGAGGAGGATCTGTCAATTCCAGTGTGGATAATATTTTGGGCCAACATCCGTCCGCTGTAAATTCTGCCAAGTCACTGGAACGAAGTCCATTGGTTGACTACAGGTTGCAATCATTATTACTGATTCCGCATATTAAAATCTTACTCGTGTTTTGCTTGCCAGTGGGTGCATCATAATATCAGTGGTGTAACTCGATTCTGTTGTAATTTTTACAGCCGAACTCTGAACGGAAATGGCGTGCCGAACATGTCCATGTACAGACCTAACTTTGGTCAACAATTTCCCCGCACAGCGCCTTTCCCGTCTTTGTTTCCACCAGCATCGGCTGCCGCAGTTGCTGCTGCAGCTGCAGCTGTGGGAGGAAACGCGAACTTTCCTCATGCTGGATCACC
>JAHZMW010000854.1:0-16677 GCA_027743745.1 Alloscopus bannaensis | reverse complement strand
GAGACACATTTCAGACTAAACTGTGTGTGAACGTGAATATGTGGGAAAGGAGTGTATAAAATATTGGATTATAATGAGTTGAGGCACATATGGGAGATGACTGAGCCAGATTGTATTTAATTTTCTCAAAGGGCTCAAGTGCACCAAAAAATAAATTCCCATTCGACACAGAAAAAAAATGCTTCATGAAAAACTGAAAATATAAGGCTAAAGTGAAGTAGTGAAGTATATAATGGGACTCGTTGAAATCAGTGAAAAGATGACAACCTCCGTAACAATCCCCGGGTCTCGGAATCCTGGAACAGGATCTGGAAGCGGGACTCCAACTTCTGGAGATCAAGTAGTCCGTAAAAAGCGGACTTTTGATATCGCCTTCTTAACGGGTCAGTCCGAAAAAGAGTCTCGCTTCGATGAGGCTGGGACAAGTGTGGACTTTTCAGATCACGAGTCTCCTCCAAGTGTTGGAGGTCACGGTGGTCCGAGCAATAATAACAATATCGAGAAGAAATGTGGATTTCTCACGGAGCGGAGCGGAAGCCCGTATAATCTCACTCAGGACGGGACAAACTCTGACAGCTCATCCATCGACGTGATGACCAATGGCTCATTGAGTGAATCCGAGTCTCACTCGCCATCCTCTTGTGTCCCAGACCAGCCGAGCCCCCCAATTCATCCTCTCCTCCTCATTCATCATCACCACCTAAAGCCACCGGCTTTGAGCAACGGCGGCATTAGGAACAGCAATAATTCTGGGCATGACCATCGTCATCATCACGATATCAAGAGTAACGGGGGAAGCAGTAATAAAAGTCGTAACAATCGGAGTCCTGTCAAGGAAGAAATACGTTTTGAATCGAGAAGGACCATTGACATAAATCACACCCAAGACTCTCTCAAGATCAAAGAGAATCTCCAGTTCTCCACTCTCCTTCCTTCGTCTGCTGTAGGTCTCAATCTCAGTTGTGGAGGTGGTGGAGGGAGTACTCCTAGTTCTGGAGGAAATGGACCGGTTTCCGGCTCGGCGACGGCAAGCAGGACGATTTCCGTGAGCTCTGGAGCGGATCTCAGTCTGCCCCATTTGGCGTCCATCGCACTCCTTCCGCATGTCGCCAGATTTCCGTTGGGACTCCCCACCATCGGCTCTGGAGGTGGAGGCATTCATCCTGGAAATGCGTTTCCACCCAATTTACCCTTCCACACCAAAATGGAAAAGTCAGAAAGCATCAACATTTCGTACCCAAAGGTCCGCGGGGCCTTTCCTGATCCGTACGCTGCACTAGCGGCGTCCGCTGCGGGTGGCTATCCATATCCAAACTTGCTTTTGTCCCAAGAACTCAGCAGGCAAAACCACCCCTCTTTCCCAGTCCCTCTAGGCTCTCCAGGAAGTGGCAACCCTGGTCAACAGGTGAGCCAAGGACCGCCACCTCAATGTGGCCCTTCCTCAAGCCAGGCCTGAAGAAAATTAAGGAATTTAGTGTTTTTTAGACATTGTATTATCTCTGTGTTGTAGAGTCATGTCTGCCCTGTGATACTTTATAAAAAACCTGTGTTTTTAAGACAGCATTTTTAGTAAATGCTCCGTAATCAAATTAGTCACATAATCATTGTCCACATGTCTAGTCATTATGTCCAGAATGTCGTACCGGGATAGTTTATTGTATCTGTGGTATCATCGAAGCATCTAATTGTATCATTTAAAATCATTTTACTTCAGATTTCAGTCTTCGTCTTCAAGATTTGCAAACTTTACAATTAGTTTTAATGTCACTTCTTTCAAGATTGTATTAGAGCTCAATTAAGAAGATAAGCTCTGACTTCTTTTCTGATATCTTAATTGGACTTGAAAGACATTAAATGTTGTTGTTGTTCTCTGGAATCTTTGGAATGAGACTTCATTGCAGGTTAAACTATTGTGTAAGAGAGTCCACTAATAGTTAGAATGTGTGTAATTTTAAGCTTAATGAGAAGACTAGCCATTCAAGTTGTAACTACTTGCTAAATTGTGCATGTAAATTCTAAATATGTACATTATTTGCTTGTAGGAAGAATCAGCATTGAGAATGTAATGCTGCCGTGAATAAAAAGAGAAAATCATCATAAATGATATTTGTAGTGACATAACACTCTTCACACTACCTTTATTACTCCTTACGGGCTGATTCAATATTTTTATGAGAAATCACAATATAGAGCGTATATACTGTTATGACTTTAATTTGATGTCCTTTTCCATTTCCCACTTTTTGTTGGAGAAAGTTTGAGTCTGCATAACGCAAAGTTGATCCATCATCTCAATTCTGAAATTTATGAAGGAAACCCATTACAACCCGCACATAAGGACCACAATGTGGCTAACTTGAGTAAAATAAGTAGCTTCTTCTTGGCAGAGTTATTTTCTCAAAGCATATTCCGGATTAAAGGGGAACCATGCCGAGGTCATTCAATCGGAGAAACAAGCCAGAAAGATGTAGGAGTAATAATCATAACAAAGTTAATTTTAAATAACACTTTCCCCTTATTACAACCGAGATCATTGTCTTTTTTCAGACCTTTGTCTAAGTTTTCATGATGCTCAAGACGACTGCATACAAAAACCGCATTTCGGTTGCATAAGGCGTGACCATTTTACTATTATGATTATGACTCCTTTCGGGAAGACAAACGAGAAGAGGAAAGAGTGGCACATGAGAGAGGTTAGGAAGTGGAAAGGAATCTGTGGAGACTTTCTCAACTGTTTTGCATATCTAAACCGTTTCCGTCTTTATCTCTTGAACTCCCAGCCGAACCACTTAATTCTGCCAAGCGGACACCAAAAATATATGCATAACTCCTATTAACCCTATAGTCCTTAATAAACTATGCCTTTTTCAGTTTCCTGAATTAATTTCATGGGCAAAAATTTATTACCCTTTAGAACAGAAAGACATTTGGAATACAGTGTGACACTCTAGGAATTACAAAGAGGACAAAATAAGGAGCGTCTTCTATAAATTGGATGATCTATTGGAAACAAAAGGGAGCAACCTTTACTGGATTTCATTGTGATTCTCCACAAAGTGAGCATTGTTCTCGGAACAGAACTTGGAGACATGCCCTTTACAGAGAGCGTTTCATGTCAAACGGAAGTGAGATAAGAAAATGAGTTTTAAAAAGCTTCCCTATAAACGAGAAGAAGGGAGCAGACGACGGATCTCATTTAATAACCTTTATTATTGTCACAACTCATGGGCACAAAGGAAACATATTCATAACAAGAAGCCAGATTTTTTTGTAGTATAAATATTAGTTTAAGAAATGCATACGCTTACAAAGAGAAAGCATTTACAAATATAGAGTGGGTTTTGTGGTGGTTTTGAGATAATGAAACACGTTTTCTTCATGAATCTTATGCCAACAAGAGATTCTTGATTTTCGGGTATTCCGAGAACAGAGACAATTTGGAGAAACCGCAAGTGGGGAGAAACTCGTAATTTGGTTGACTTTAAGTGAAATCCGTTTTAAAAACTTGTTCTCCATCCAAGAAAAGCTGGTGTACGCCCCAATACACAAATATGGGGTAAGAAATGCACGTGTAAATGAAATTGAAGAGAGAAAATCTGGATCGTGCTTCGCCTACAGTATTCAGAAAGTCGAGAGCAAGGCAAAAGGGTTGCACGTCTTTGAGTGTGTGTATGCATAAAGAGAAAGTAAATTGGAGGAGGGCAAAAGAATACGAAATGTGTATGATGGACTAGATACGGAAAGAAAGATGATTGCTCCTATTACTTTCTCGGAGAAAGTGGAATGACAAATACTGCATTCAAAGCATATTCCGAGGTGACAAAGCAAAATTCTCTGTCCCAAAATGTGCTAAGTCTAAAATGTGGAGTCCTTCTGTTTGCTAGCCAAAATCAACCTCGAACAGACTCTTCTCGAATACAAACCATGAGTCACATTTTTTTTTAGTCAAGACAAGGTATAATAATCCGGCATTTACTAAATTTCACTTTCACTCTGATATCACAGTAAAAATATTCGAGTCTCTTGTGCTTGTGGAGGGAAAGTGTGAAAGTAGAAAAAAACGGAGAAACAGAGTATCTTCCGAAGCACAATATTCCTGTTGTCTGTAAGAGAAAGTCAGCTTTATATCCTTGATCTTTGAACAATTCATATGTATTAAGTCATCCCTTCTCGGAGAAATAGAACAATGTAGAGAAAAGGTCAAATGGGTACAATGCAGTGGTACGGTGAAAACTGGAGAAAGGTTTGTGTATAAACGTATTTTCTTGACTAAGACACACATTAAAGAGAAAGGGAGATAGGCACCACTATTAGCAGTTATATAGTGCTTGTCTCCGCACTTTTTTAGTTCAAGTGCACAAATTTGAGTCGCATTACTTTCCTTCCCCCTTATGCTCCTTGCTGGGAAACAGAAGATACGGCGGATTTTTTTGGGCACACTTTTAAAATACCCGAACAACAGAGAGGAACACATTGCAGAGAGAAAAAACATGTTACACACTTCGCCCTAAAGTTAACTAGAAAAGCTTAGCTGGGGTGCCATATTCTATTTGCTATTTACTTTCTCCATGTATTACGCCCAAAATATATAAGGTACTGTGGTGGTGATGTGGTTGCTCCTTATATGAGTCACAATTTATCCTTAACGTGACAGTTAGCAAGTTGAACGGTACAAAAAGTTTGGGAGAGATAAGCAATCTCAATTTCAAAATATGACTTTTCTCTCTCCTGAAATCAACATCGCACCACCAACGTTGTGGTGGAATCACAATCAGACAGAAACAAAAATGCAACAAACCTTTCTCCCTAGTCTCCTCTAGTCATTTTCAAAATTCTCCAGAAGTTCTTGGAGAAAGGAGTAAAAAATGAAATAATGCCTATCTTCTGAAAATAACAGATTTTTCTCTTACACACAAAAAAATATCTCGACTTTCTCTCGGTAAAAGGTTTACTTTCCTAACTATCATATCATGTGACAAATATACGACTATGACTTGAGGAAAGAGAAAGCATACTGTCCCTTCTTTATTAATACTGACGTATATAATACATATGAATGTAGGAATTCAGGAGAAAGTGTTTGTCTCAAAGAGGGAAACAGATTTCACCCGTAATGCGACCAAGCCTCTTCACATGATTGCATCTCGATATATTTATTTATCAGTGAATATATTGCTTTTCTCTTCACACTGCTAAAAAATGATTTCCCTTTCATACTCTGTATGCATACCACTCTTCCAATCCGTTTCCTTCCATCTCCTGTCTTCACGGGTGAGATCAATGTGACCATATTTCATCCCTATAAATATGTAACTTGGTGTTGGCAACTGGATCAAATCTTCTCAAGACGAAATCCTCACGGCTCACCACACACATACATATGCATACAACATTTCCCCAGTGTCGTCTCTGTGGTTTTGGGAAAATCCATCGGAGCTCCTGAATTTTCCCCTTGGCTTCATCGGGAATGGAATAAATGAAATGATTGTCATCATCATGATGACTGCTCTCTCCTCAGTCATACTTGTGCTCATCATGATCGGCATCATGTTCGCTTTTTTTCTGACGAAAATCCGATACATTCACTCAGAAAAACACAGTCGTAGGAAACCACAATTTTTTTTGGACAATGCCAAGGGGAAAGTTTCGGAAAGCAACACTTTATGTGCGAAAGAAGAATAATCATAACAATGATGATAACAGAACATCTCGGTCGTGCCATCCCCTTTTTTATGTATTTATTACCATCGAGGAGAAGCCAAGAAGAGTGTCAAGCGGACATACTGCAGGAGCTTTGTATTTTTTTTCTTGGCTCCGTTCTCGAATCTGAGTAGATTTGAGTGTATCTTTGTATTTATGAGTGATACTCGTATTTTTCTAATGGTAAATATTTGTGGGCCGCTAGGGAGGAAGAACGATAATACAAATAAATGTTACGATGTCCCCTTCATCATCTAATGCTGAGTGGAACGAAGGGGAACATATTATATTCAATAGTGGGCCATTTAGTCAAAAAAGTTATTATGATGAAAGGCCGTAGAAAAAAAATAAGTCAACGTCTGCAAATCTGCTTCCTCTCCCACAATCTGATAGGGAAAAGCAAGAGAGTGCTCAGGGTGTAAGCTTTAAAGAGGAATATATTTGAGGATGTGTGTACACTTTCTCAATTTCCCTTTCCGTATGCCATGCATCTGAAATTGTGAGTGTGAGATGGAAACTTCATTTAGAATGGATTGGAAATTATTTCGTGGGCATAGTTTTCCTCCTGGTTTGATGCGATAAGATTTTGGTGAATATTGTGTTATAATGTTAGTAAAATGTTACTGAAAATTAGAGATGTATATGTATACCTACACAAAAACAACAAACAAATCCACTTATTTATGTAAACCTATATATAAAAAATAAAGAAAATCGTATGTGGATGAGTAAACTACACAACACCATGTATTCAGTAAAATAAGAAATTGTTGGAATTTTTGTCTATTTCTATTTCTGTACTGCTGCGTTTTCCTCTAATTCGATCCATCTGCAAACGATAAGCAATCTCTTTCCTCCTCCAATCTTTCCCGGAGATCATCCCAAAGGGTTCAAACACCACTGGAAGTCTCTGATAATCTGTGGGAAAGCATAATTTCCCTGCTCTCGTTTCGGTAAAAAATTGGATGGAAGGAAGATGTGATTTTCCCCCAAATTGTAATTGTAATCTTTGCAAGGGTATCCGTGCCAAAATAACAAGTCAACAAGGGAGTTGACGGCTTGAGTGATCTGATCGAGCTGAAGCAATCCGGAGAAATCACAGGAGAAATGTCTTCGAAAAGAAAGCGTTGAAAGTTAACTACCTTCACTGTGTTCAGACTAAAAGAAGTGGTAACAATAAGAATGAGTCGCATCTGTGATGTCAAAGATCACAATATCAATCTCTTTCACAGTCTCATGGGTGACTTCCTTCAATTAATCCTGGAACACAGAGGGCAATACAACACATGGGAATGGAGTCGATTGGAGAAAATCTCAATTTCAGACAGGTTATTTTCTTCGTAAAAATACTAATTACATCCTATTTTTGAAAGATTTCAAAACCTATGTTTCACTCACTGTAAATGCAAGAGAAAAAATAAAAAGACTGGCATTGAAATAAAATTTTAAAAATCTTGATTCTCTGCTTGCATTAACAAAATGAGATTTTTTAAAGCGACAAACTCAAAAGATGAGTAATGCTTTTTCCCGTTTCCTATCACTCATTCTGAACACTTTCGGTTATGTATTGTGAGTCGAAACAAATGTAGAAATGGTGTTTTGTTTAGTATAGTCAATTCGACTCCGTTTTGTACCTACAGTAAAGCCCGTTAAAAGCCGTCATGATGGTGTAAAGAGAGGCTGATTTATTATCAGGAAAATGACAACTTGTTTTCCCTTTTCTTTGGTGGAGGTTTGCGTAATGTGATGAGTTGTTGGTGGAGCTTTAAGCGGTAATGTTATTATCATGACACTCCTTTGCATATTGCTCGAAAGCATAATCAATCCCTGAAAAATGTACAACACAAACATAACGCATTATACCGGATATCACAAGCATATTAGTGGGATCTATTAAATCAGCTCTGAAAACACTCTCATCACCAAGATATGGTTTGCGGCAAAATCGTGGAGATTTCACTTTAGAAATTCATCACTTCCTCTTCACCGCGTCCGCCCTATATGGTTCACGGAATTGAGGATTTCTCTCGAGTCACTCATGTTTTCCTACAGCTGTGGGGTCGAGCATATTCCCATTATGCAAAGTGAACATAACGCAGTCCTACACAAGCCTGTTTTCCTCTGTGAAACAAAGGGTGAGTTGATTCGGGTTGATGTTCATCTATCGAAAATATTATATTTGCATACATCCCACCATCAATACTCCACGAGTACAGCGGTTTTGTAGAGTTGCTGATGGTGAACTTTCATTTCATTCAATTCTCCCAAAATTGTGTAGAAATTCCATTATTATGATATGGTATCAGAGACGTTATGATAATGTGGTGTCAACTGGTTTTACACATGTACTTTATCACAGTCCCTCAGATTTAAGCGTGATTGACAGATCAGAGCTGAGAAGGAGCTAGACAGTTTGGGCAACCCTTTTGTTTCCCATTTTTACCATCCTCTATTTTCTCCAGAATGACAAAGTATCTTTCCACAATTTTTGTATGAAAAGTTTTGCGTGAAGCGAAAACACATTTTAACGAGATACATATAGTGCATCTTCCTCCAACCACAGCAACCTTGTTTTCGAAAAAAAAAGTTGAGTGACGACGAAAAGTGCCACCAGCTCTTTTACCACTTTCACTTTATGGTTTTCACAAGGAAATAAAATCGGTTTTCTCCCTCCGGCTCCTTGATCACTCTGTAGGATGATGAGTGGAGAAGTTCACTCTGAATATGGAATCCGTACGAAAATGAAGTACGAGAGAGAAGCTGTTGTAAAATAGGGTCCGCTATTGAGTTTCACACTACAATTTTGTGCCCAACAAGATTTCTCCGCAATTTCACCCTTGTCTTTTCCAGAATAATGTTGTCAGACAAACCGAGCCATGACTCGAAGTGGAGAAGATTGGGGAAACTTTTCAGTCTCCGTCTAACATTCCTCTGGAAAACATCTCTGACACTTTCTTCATTTTCCACGATGGAAACCCTCATTCCAACTAATATATGCGAGATCCACAAACTTTGTGGAGTTTTTGGAGCATATACCCCAGCGTAAAATAGAGTCTTCTTGTCATCATCCTCGTAATTGTCATCTCCTCATAAGTTTCCCTCTCACAATAATAAATTAGGGAAGGGCACTAAAGCGAGTTTCACAGTCCCCTTATGTCTTCACGTCATGATTTTGTGGTACATACAACATCTACGCGCACAACATACTTCGCTGTTTAAGGGCTTTAATCTCGAGAAAAAATGGACAACTCTATTATGCTCAAGTTTTTCCAAAACTTTCCGCCTGTGTAAACAGAGAAAACTCGTGTAAATCTGACATCAAGTTGACTTGTAATAAAGTTGGTGAATTCACATCAACACTTTGATGAGTGAAACGGTTCGCATACTAAATACTCCCTTCAAATGTTAAATAAGAAGAGTGACAAGGGAGAAAAATTTATTGGCTGCAATCTTCGGATAAAACGGAGGCATTGTTAACAACGGTGAGGATTATTCTTCAAACATTTCCCTTGATTCTATTCGAAAATTTCCGACCAACTGAAGTTGAAGAAGATGCACAAAGTTATGCATCGGTGAGGAAGAAGGACCATATTATATTATTATTATTACACTGGGCAGACGACGAGCATTATGATAGTTTATATGAAAATCATAAAATTTTACGATTTCAACTTTTATTACCGGACTATGCGAGCGAGGTGGAGTTGTATGTATGTAGGCCCATTTTTAAAAGTTTAAGATTCCGCCGAGCCCTTTTGTTGGAGTGATTCAGTTAGGAAGGATGATGCTATCCAAAGTGAAAAAGAGCGTAGTACAAGAGACAGAGGCAGACGGCGAATAGAATATGGGAATGACATGATTCCTTATGTGAAGTTGGGGGAAAACATTTTTATTCCATTATTCCGCACTTGTACACACACTAACCGTGGTGGAGTGGATTTTTTGTAAGTGTGTTCGTCCCTTGAAAGACGGTAATAACAAACCCTGTCTTTCGTGTGCTTCCACATGTGCTACGAAGTTCTTGTGTCTGTGGGTCAAATAAAAGTAAAATTTGTAACATGACATTTGTTGGCGTGGGTTCGTAACGAAAATATTCATGGATCGTCGTCAACAGGGCTTTGGCTTAGTTAAAACACATATATCATGACAATATGATAAAGAATCCTTTTTTCAACACGTTACAGTCGCTGGGAAAGGATCAAGCTTTTTTTGGGGGAAGAAGAGAGAAAATGATGATATGATACGATTCCAAGTCATGAAATCTGTGCAAAATGCTTTTGTCCAAAAAAAAAACTGGGGAAACTGAAAGGATATTTGCTTTTTCCTCTGCATATTCAAAATGATGACGGTTTTCGTGCAAGCAATAAAAATTCAAAAGTTACATATAAAAAAGCGCTACATACCCTAGGATTTTGTAGACAAGTTTTCTCTAGATATTTGTCGAACAAGAAATTATGTTCGAAGGGTTGACTCGCCAATATATTATTATTATTTTATGATTATCATTACCATAAGCAGGAGTCGTCCAAGGGAGCTTTCTCTGAGAAATTGTATTGACGCAATAAAATTCATTGGAGAAGAAATGTCTTATTGCTGTGCATCTAAAAAAATATATTTTTTTGGAATAAATACCTCTCTTTCTGCTTCACATTCCCTCGTCTTGGTCTCATGAGCAGGGGGTCATTACGTATGCAAAAAATATGTAATGTTTTGAGGGAAAAAGAAGAATTCGACACAGAATTATTGAAGTGGATTGTGGGCATTGTGGTAGAGGAACTTCAGCATACTTTGGAGATTTCCTTCTAAAAAAACAGTACTTTCACTCATCGACTCTAGGATCAGAGAAAGAGTACGTAGCAGTTATTCTTACAATTTAAAGATAAAAAACTTTTATCTCTGAACTCTTTTTTAGAAGTCGACTGGGACTAGTGGGATATGATAGCATGAGAAATGTACTCATGTCGTTGATGCGGAAAGGGAAAGATGCAAATTGGGAGTTAGGACCATTTCATCACTTTGATGGATACCGAAAAGACATATTTATGCAAATATGCTGGGCCCATCGCCATATTTACGCCAGAAAATTGTTCCCCAACTTACATCTTTTCATGTAATGGTGGCACATATTTCATCTCTCGCAACGGCTCCCTGCCCCCGAATCCATCGCACATGATGCAAATTTTTTGGGAGAACATGGAAAAGAAAGAAAAAAAGAAAGTGGGAGAGAGAGAAAGTTAAAAAAGAGGGAGAATAACCAAACGGCTGCTTCTGCCACGTTTTTTTTTTACTTTTTAAAGAAGCAGATACGGAGTTATGTGGGAGTGCTCAAGATAGCAGCTTTCAAAGCACATGAAAGTTTCACTTTTGCATATTTTTTTTCGAGTATTATTCGACATATTCCAAAGAATGGTAAGCCGCCATCACTTCAACATTATTAAATATAACCTGGCACAGTCCTTAGTCTGGGTGCTGTTACGTATTATGAGATGAGAATGGAAAAGAATTTTTTAACCCGCCGACGATGCTTCTACTGGCACTTCCCTGGAGGCAGGAATACAACAATGAAGAACACCAAAATTGAATTATGAAGAATAGTGAAGATGCTCAAAGTTCTAGCGCTTGGATATACTCAAATTTTACATAAATTAACTGCTAAATTTAAAAAAATTCTTTTAGGTCAAATGTAACATTTTCAGGGGTGTAACGCGTAAAAACTATCGACAAACCTCTAAAGTCTAATTCTAATCCAGCATCTTTCTCTCGCTTTCCCTCAATTTATCACTTCTCACGCCTGGTGAATCTTTACGAAACCTACAAAATGCTCNTTCTCTCGCTTTCCCTCAATTTATCACTTCTCACGCCTGGTGAATCTTTACGAAACCTACAAAATGCTCCTTTCTCCATTATCAATTACTTCGAAGGTAAACCAAACAGATATTTAATGGGTTCTCCCAAAGAAGTTAGAGCTTCATTAACAAACACCGTTGAGCTTATGGGGATGCAGTGGAATATGCTTTCTTCTGTCCCATATCGAGGAGAATTCATTACCAATGTTTTCCACTCCGGTGCTCCTTGTGTCTCTGCCTTGATACACATGATTTCATTTCAGCTCCTTTTGTCGCTTCTGGAAAGCATCGTTTTCTCCAGTTCTCTCATTAACTTCTAGAGCCGATGAACTTCTGCCTCCATTATCTCTTGAGCCTCTGTGTCTTCCCTTTTGAGTGTAATTTATGAGTGAAGCGTCCTGGTATCTGTTTCACAGGAATTTACTTATTTCAAAAGTCATGTCATTGGAACTCGGAGACGATATTTAATTTGCTACCTTCGTGTTTCCGCTCTCGGTTTCTTCTAGCTCATTAGGTTAACAAAGGTGCTTCTCCAGCCAACGAGATAAAAGCATGCAAATGTGCAGTGCAGAAGTAAGTATAAAACCATTCAACTTTCTCTCTTTCCTTTTAATTCAAATGACTTTTTTGGACGTAAAATACGGATTGTTTTAATGCGTCGGAGCCTACTGTGCATCACAATGTTTCCCATAAATTACTCCGTCTTCCTGATGAATTATTTCCGTTCTCCAATTTCTCGAGTAGAATAATATATGAATAGCCAACCCTTTTTGTAGACCACTCTCATCATCTGTAACCTAAAAATATCCCCGATTTTTTAATCAAAGTGGAAGTCGGATTCAAAGTGCACAAAAATCTGTATAAAGTATTACGAAATTTTAAATACATTTTTTTTTGTACCAATCGGCCATCCCCTAAAGGATGTCATTCGACCTAAATACGTAATTAAATCGAATTTCCTCCTTTCATTAATATTCACGGCGGAAAACTAAATGAGTACATTTATTGTATTCTTGTTTCTTTAGATATAAAAATAGACGAACACAATGAGTGGAATCACGTTTCAGAACAAATTTTTAAGTGAGGCTACAATGTTGTCTTTTTTCCTCGTGGAAAATGTGGGTAAAATCCCGAGATTACAATATTTGATGACTCTCTCACTCGTTCCAGTCTCCATCCGTCCAAGTCATGTCTAGATTTCAACAGCTAAAGCCCCGTGAAGCCGGAGTAAATTGAATGAAATGACCGATATGGGGGCTTTCTCTGAAGAGCCACTTCAAAGCCCACTTTTATCCGTGATTCAGAACTCACACTTTTTTCTATCGTTTCTTTTTTTTTAGAATAAACTTCTCAAAGTAACTCACCCTCCACTAGAAGGCGAGATGAGTAAAACTGTGAAGAATAAAAAGTAGAAGAAAAGAGAGTAAATTTACGAGAACGACACCCGAGGTAGTAAAGCGGATGATTGCACAAAGATTGTCAATTTGCTCCGTTCAATATGGAAAGAGCCTTTGGCCAACTTTCCCTCATTCTTTTCTCTCTCGCCTCTCGAAAAACCTCGGTGCTTGACCAACAGACTTTTTTCTTCATTCGGCCTTATTGCTTTCTCTCGTCTCAAAAAAAACTTGGATGGATTGAGAGTAGATATTTTGAGCACAACTACAGACATATATTGAGAGAGTATTAAATAAGTGACCGAGGACTTTGTCCACTTCCCCCAGCTCACTTTCGTCAATCTTCAAAGTGAGAGGGAGCATATAGTCAGTTTTTTTAGAAGTAAATTGATACTCTCACCAGTTCTTCATCCCTTTTCGTATGCGATACATCTTTTTCCTTGGATCAAACTCGGGTTCACAATCAGAATGGAAAGCAGGCTGAAGCCTTGAGTTTCAAGGCTCCAGTTTGGTATTATTATAACATTTATGGAGGCATATATACAGAGCTATAGAAAAGTCTGGGATTACCATAAAGTTTTTTGAGGAAACAATAGAATGGGAGGAAAAACACGTAATTTCTTCCATTTTCATGGCGGACACATTATGATTTCACTGCAGTTATTAAAGCAGAGCTTTGATACAGTCTCAACAATCTGGTGAGGCCTGGAGAAGAGGAAGTTGTGTTAATGTAACTCTGAGCATTGTTATGTCTCCAGTTTAACGATTACAGTAGACGCATTAGTGTATGCAAAAGTGTTTTAATAATATAGATACATATGTATAATCACGCTGTACTTGAGTACATAAACTTTCTTCGTGGCTGTTACAAATACTTTTGTATTTCCATATGTGTCTCGGTAGAATGTTGGAAAGCGGGTGGAAAAAAAGATTTTTATACGGTGGTGGTATTACTATTTGTTTCTGTCATTTGAACATAGAGGAAGAAAAATATTGCTCTTCATTGAATATGTAAAAGGCATAAAACAGAAGAAATGAGAGTAACGTGTGCATAAGGTCTTCCAGATATTCATAAACGCTGCCTTATGTATAAATGAATACGAAATGGGAGAATCTGTTTATCGTCACGAGATCTGAAAATGTTAGTGAAAGAAGTAGAGAAAAGTGGTGAAAGGAGAGAACTCAGACGAGTGGCAAAGCAACGAGATCCATCTGGCAGCGAGTTTGGGAGAGTTGGAAAAGCTACTACTTTGGCTTCAGGAGGAACTGTTGGGGTGCCTCTAGTTTCGCGATGCACACTTTCCCACAAAGTTTCACTCACTTTGCTTGTACATCAATGTATAATTTTTCTCAGCTTATTATACGGAAACGAAAGCACTCACAAATTTATACGATTATACCCAGAAAAGCATCAAGATAAGATCCTACTTTGGCAGTAAAAGCATCATCTGTCTGTATTTTTACCTTGGTATTTTTATAATATACTCAATTCATCCCGGAGTCAGTGTGATGTAAGTGACAAAACGTTTTTGGAGTGATGCTTTTATATAAAGTTGTGTCTTCATCAACCCTTGACATTTTCTACTAGTGGGGGCGTTGAATGTCAAGTTGGATGTTGATGAAATCGGAAAGACGCAATTCATTTTTACACAACTGTACGACTTTTATCAGGATCCTCTACTCTATGTTTAGGCAATGTTGAGAGTATGATATTATTGACTCGTCTTAAATAGCATTATCGAAATGAGTGCAATTCGTAGCATTATCATCTCATTTCTTTTTTATGACTCTGGAGACACGTTAATATGTCAAAGCATTCTATCAATCACGTGTACACGGCATGCACTTGGTGAAGTAATACAAAAAGTAAAAGCAAGAAAGCGTAAACGTATTTTATGGGAGAAACCCTCGTAAATAACTTATATCCACATTTTTTCTCATCAACCACCGTTTTTGTCAATTGTGTCTGACATTTTAGATGAAAAAATGAAGGCTTCTACTTTTTCAGAGAAAATAGAACAATTACGGTTTGAAAAGCACGATCTCTCCGGTCCAACAGCTTTTTGGTGGAGCGCTAATAATGTGGTTATACCTTCCAAAGGAGAAAGCAAGACCGAAATGGTCATATGGTTGAAAACGTAACAAAAAACGGTTACAAGCTTGTGTGTGTAACAACTATCAGTCAAGGCCAGAGATGAGAGTCGCATTACGAGTCACATGTTTTTGAGAAATTCTCTGACAAGGCTTCACTTTTTATCTGGATTTCCTCGTATGACGAAAACGACTACGCCAAAGAGGTTTACTATGGGTTTGAGAAACATGTAGAGGAATGGAAGGATACGTGACGAACGTATTTTCCCAGCGTTTCTTTCCTTAGGAAGTATTGATTGGAATAGTGAAATCACGAGGCATCCTCTCCTGCTCTTATAATACGTTGCTAGTGTCGCGACTTGGAGAAAACTCCACACAGCTTGACTCCGTAAACGTTGAGGCTTTCTCTCAGAATGTTTTTGAAGCGGGTCAGCATGTGGATGGGAGAGCAGTGCAAACTTTGTGGTGAAACGGAGCGTACATAGAGTTCTGTGGTTATTTTCCTGCTCCACTTTTGTTTCGTATTGAAGCAGGGTATTTTTGTAAGTTTGCTCCGAATTTCCAAGTCTTTTTCAACTATAATTGTCTTTGTGTACAGTAGCCCAGAGTTTTCAAAGAGAAAGTGGAGAAAGTTCTGAAAGGATTTGAACAAGACAAAAAGGGTCCCGTTATTGAACATCATGCTGGTCTCTGAAATTGAGAGGAGCTCACCTGTTACAGCTTTGGAGAAAGCAGTTCTCAATTTTCTGTATTGTGCTACACATTTTGTGTGACACACGTCACAACCCGTTTCCTCTCGACACTTCAACGAAGCGTTTTATTAGCTTCGGATTTTTTTCTGGGATTAGGCTCATTTCGAGCTCACGTTTTGTTACTCTTCTCACATTCACACATGGGCATTAGTTCAGCATCAGCAAGCCGGAAAGGGTAGGAAGAAAGGGAAAGCGACTCCCACGATATTCTGTGTCGTATAAAGCAATGAAGATCTAAGCTGGATACTGTCAGTCTGTCGACCCGCGAGACAGATGCAACATCAAAAAAATCGGAGTGCAACCTAATTCTTTAATAATACACTGCAATCTTTTTCCATTGTGGTTTCTTTCCTTTAAAAAAGCGAGGAATTTTATATACTTTCTCCAGACCGGTTTTATACACCCGGAAAAATCCAATCATACTCTTTTCTTCTCACTTCCTCCAAAATTCATTACATTTCCTCATTACGCGTCGTCTATTTTTCTCCATTTTTTCTTCGGATTTCGTATGAAAGGAAAAGTACAATAGAATTCATTTAACATCTGGAAAAATTCCCAGAATTGTGTAAAAATACATTTTTATTTTCACCTCGAGCCCGAGAAGCCATTCTCTCATTTCAAGGAAGCCAGATAATTTACCAGATGTGGCTCTAGTTATGGATTCCACCGTGAAGATGGTAAGGCTAGAAAATTATGATTTTTTTTTCAAAGTAATTTTCCTTATGTACGCTTTGTTTCACACTAACTCAATTTCCTGACGGAAAGAAGCTGGCTTCAATTTATTTTAGAAAATGAGTATCTTTCCGATTAAAAAAATATTCTCGTCTTACGCAACCCGAAAAATAATAATCTTACAGGTACATTACATTCTCCCTCTCCGCTGCAAAAGCTCTT
>JAHZMW010000853.1:0-17300 GCA_027743745.1 Alloscopus bannaensis | reverse complement strand
GCTCACTTTCTTTTATGCGAGCAGAGTTTGTGGCTGCTGTTGACTTTTCTACAAGATTACATCAAGATCTAGAACGTTCACGTTAAACGTGAACGCGGGCTTTTTTCGCTAGTTATTCTATAAATTCACTCCAATTTTTTGGCAAAAAAAAGATAATGTCACGCTAAAATACATTGTTGGGATCTGTGTTCTTGCATGGGAAAGAGATCGCATGGAGTGGATGTATAAATAATGGAAGTGTGCTCAGGGATATGCGAGCACGACGACAAAGTCATGAGTCATGAGTAAAGCCCTTTTGACAGTGTAATTGCTTGCGAGTGAAACCGAGAGGGTCACGATGAAGGAAGTGGTGTACATTATTATATTCAGAAATTTATGCTGATGATGGTATCAGAAAGCGTTTTCATTTATTACACACCAAATCGATCTGACTTATTAATAGCAGTGTGATTTATATGGAATTCAGAATTTTTTGCTTTTGAATTGGCACTGGAGTAAAGTGTAGTATGGTTGTGTCTGACTCCTCGAGTGGTGAGCCGGCGTTTCTGGTTAATGATATATAAATCGATTTCGAGAATATTTATATACGAGTTTGTCCTTCACTTATTCCAATAGAATTCAAATTTATGAGTTAACAAAAGTATTGCGCTGTGGGACTTTCTTGCTACTTAATTTATTACGAATAGTAGGTACGTACAGTTTACAATGTAGGTGCGTGAGCGTACAGTTAGTAGTAGTAGTAGTATTTATTCATGACAAAACCCTTACATTTGAGCAAGGTAGTTACTTTGGCACATTAATGAGGTGAATTAATTTTAGACTGTTGGTTTATATAAATACTTATACATTACAGAATCGAATAATTCATCATAATCGATATCGCCATTAGTCGTATTTACATTTTTTGTTGATTGGTACAAATGAATTTGAAAATCTTATTTCTAAACTGTTTTTACTTTCAAGAGACTTGAATTCAGGTGACAGGTCGTTCCATAGCTTGTTTGCATTTTGTTGGAAGGAGTTTGGATGAGAGTTGGTGTTTGAGGAGCTGGAGTTCCTTGTCTTAATTATGTTGATTACTGTATTGCTAAAATACTCGTGAAAGTTGACAGGAGAATACTTATTGTGAAAAGAGTGAGCAAGTTTTAAAACCTCAAATTTATACACATTGTCCGTTGCTAAAATACATAATTTCTTAAACTCGCTAGAGATACTGGCGTACTTTTTACAATTTACTGTTTACAACAGGTATAACTTTGGCAAAACTGTTTAATAGCAATAAAATTGAAAATCAAGAGAAGCTTAATTCCCGTCGCTGGTCAAATGTTTCTCATGATAACCATTGGAATCCGTGTAACGGCATAAAAAATTGAGCAAAAAATACCATACTACAGTTCCACAGCAGTTGAATAGCTGCGTTAAAATATATATTCACTGTATGAGAAACGGCATAAAAAATTGAGCAAAAAATACCATACTACAGTTCCACAGCAGTTGAATAGCTGCGTTAAAATATACATTCACAAAAATTGTACGTAATTATCTAACAATTACTCATGAGGTAAGAAAAGGAGTTTGGTATAAAATATGCTTTAAAATTGTAATTCTTTTTTAATCCGTAAAAATGAATGAGTGATGCTAAAGATGTTTAACGTGTTGATGAAAATTTTATTCTCATTGATTTATCTTGTATCAATCTTTATGAATCTAGATTACGGATTCTATACATAAGAACCGCATTACGCAGCCTTGCGTTGCCACTTGCTAAACAATAAGATCTCTAATTGTGATACGCTGATTTATACATACCGTGATCTAGATAACATTTACATATTATTGAATCCATATCATTATATCACAACGCAAAGGGGTGAACACTGTAGCTGATAAAAATCAAATTATTGTTTCGTATGTCCATCTGTAAAACCTTGTCTAAAAACTAATTGCAAGTAAACAACCGGGATGATGTGGCGCAAGGAAAACTAGAAAGTGACACTTCTGAATGTCTTCATTCATTTCACCCACTCATTAAAATTGGGTGTCAATGAGAGGCGATTCCGCTGGCAAGAGTTTTGTAAGATGCTGCTCATTTGGGATCCTTGCACTCATTGGTACTGTAGTTCTCGTGCTCACCACGCTGCTTCTTAACGGCACGCTACACTTAACATTCACACAGGATTTATTGCATTTTTATGTAACTATTTTTGTGCCCAACAATCCTACAAACAAGTGCAGAGAGAAATTACCGGCAAAGGTTATACGGAGTTGCAAAAGACAAGATAGAGTTGATTGTATTAAAATTAATTTAACAGTTGGGTATGTTACAAATGCCTGCAAGTTGAAATGAAGTTGGGAATGACTGAAAGAAAGAATCACAGAATTCTGTACTTCAATCTAATGTCGTGAGCCACGGTGTGTATGCCACATGGTGAGCCATTACCTCTCCAAAGTCCGGTAATTAGGCAATTGCGATTGTAGTAAGTAGTAGGTGCAGGCAGACGATATCATTGTATGCTAGTATATAATACTTTTTCGTAATTAAGTGGCTGGCTTGAATGATGCCAAGCTTTCAAAAATGAAATACTTCGATGCAAGACCGATATTTTAAAGTGATTTCTTCGTTTAATCACAGGAACATGAAAGGTAGCATTACAAAAACTTTTGATGGAATAAAACAGATTGTGGAAGGAAAGGATTTGAAGGTAACGTAGTCAAAATGAGCAAGGCCGGCCATGTCGAGGGTCAAGGGAATTAACCAACGACGTATCCACCATAGGCTGGGTATCCGTAGGAGTAGGATCCCAATCCGTATCCGTAGGTCAAGAGTTGGGGAGCTGGTGCTGGAGCTGGCACAGCCATGGTGGTAGCAATGATCATGCAGACCAAAACAAGGAGAGCGACCTGAATTTCAAAACAATACAGTTTTAGAGTGTACCCTTCAAAAATGCCCTGTAAATTTTCAAAGTATCGTTTTTATCGTCGATTGGTTTGCCACTCACAAACTTGTACATCTTGGCTTCGGTTTTTGGGTGGAAATCCACGAGTTTGCAAAGGAAGGTTGGTTTTAGCTTGTTGAATTCAAACTGATGATGAGCCTCATGGAAGTGGAGCGTATTTATACTGGCTTCGTCTTTGAAAAAATTTTCATTGTGCGGTAGACAAACACCAGTATTTTTTTCAGTCTTGCTTACCAACAATCTACTGAAAGGTTTTAAGGAAACTTTTGCCCTGGAGCATATATCATGAAATGACAGCAGGTATTCTCAGAGTTTTTGTGACAGATCGAATTGGTAGAGTATTATTATTTAGTAAAAAGTTGTTACATCATCTTTCAGTCAGTGTTTTTGTGCTTTGCTCTCTTCCAGAGAGTGATGTGCACCAAACAAAGGGAACGCGATTGGGAACAATGGACAAGAAAGACTACAGAGAGCTTCATGTTCCACTGATAACATCACGATGATCATATTACACCATCATTGCAAAACTATAGCAGAGACACGAGCACACACACGTTGTTGACATACATGTGCATTCAATTTATGGCTAATACCTACCAATATGCTAACTTTAAAAAAGACTTCTGCATCATTGTGCTCAATATTGAAATGGTGGTGCTATTACACTAGTCCCGTAGGAGAGATATGCAGGGAAGAAGCTTCAGGAGCTAAAAGTTTTACTTGAGCTAAATTGGATGTGCAGAAAGGTAGGAGGAAAAAATATCAAGGCCAGTCTCTCTTGAGACGAAATTTATAGACGGTTTGGCTGCTGCTCATCTGTCAGTTGGACGAGTACGCGAAATGGTTTATCTTTCACGAGTTGCGTTTTTTAATCTTATTTTTTCCTTACAAGTCATAAGGACAAGGATAAATCTGGGGATGGGTCTTTTTTAAAAATAAGAACATGACTGGGGAAAATGGAAGTTTCACCTTGAGCAGTCAGTAAAGCGAAATGAATGCATGAGAGTCTGGACAACTGGGCTGGGAATCTCTGGAAAGTTGATGTAGGCAAAAAAAAGAATTAAGGTACCAGTCTATTGTTGTCAATTAAACGGTTCGAGATTGCCATTAGTCATCCACTCTGCATTGATTAAATGGGTGTTCTTTCGACGCATCTTGATCTTGATATTGGTCATAAAATCCAATCAAGGATGAGCTCCAGCTTTTTATTTTACTAATACAATGATGAGAAGAGAAGCGCTCTGGCTTGGAAGTGGAGTTTGTTCCGGGGATATGGAATGAAATGGATTTTTCACATTAATCACGATTACAACAAATGTGCTGGGATATTAAGTCCTGGACATCTAATAATAAATGCAAGTCAGCGATTTCCATTTCACGCAGCATTATAATTCTCTTGCATGACTTGAGCTTAAAAGTCTATTTTTAATGTATCGTAAGTGAAGATGTTCCATGGAGCGTTGTGGTAGTGGTCTGGTAGTTATTTCGTGGTTATGCCATTGTTGAAAGAGTGATTCAGTGTCCAGTAAAACGGAGAAAACTACGTAGGTATGCATGGTTAAATATTAAATATCATTAATTGGTTGTTGAACAAAACCCTCTTCTTTTCGAACTACCACAACAAATAACTATTACTTTAACTAACTTGATTCGATTATAAATATTTAGATCACGGGTAATTTTACTCGTCTGAAATAGAAACTTTTCGGACCAATCACAAGATCGAGTTACAGGATGGACGGCAAAAAACACTTCACCGAAATCATCATAGAATTAAACGTCACGTTTTTGAACGCGCTACCATTCGAGCAACGGCTTTCGAAATCAACCATTTAGTTAGACTCTTTTCGAATTTGTCTGCTTTGTGTATCCTACCGATTTGGGGAAACCAATATTATTAGCTCCACTTATACTCATTGGTGAGCAAAGTACCTAAACTGAAACTGAATGAGATTGATCAAACAAATTATTGACATGATATGCAAGGACGAATATGGTGATGGATTTGCCATATCACGTATGCACGTTGAGTGTCGTATAATTTTACAAAAAGCTTTTCAAACGTGATGCTGTATTATTCCTATTACCTTTCTTTTTCTTTTATATCCTTAATACCTGTTGCCCATACCAGGTATATAATTCCATCGCTTCTTGAACACTCTATACTTCGTGTAAACTGATCCTCTACCATTAAAGCTCTCAATTCAGTACCTGGAAGACTATGAAAGCGATTCCTTCATATTTCATTTGGGAAGAATTCATTTCGCAGTTAGGTGCTCTCATAACAAACCGAACACAATATCCGGAGCTTGATACTTTCTCTAGTGAAGCTGAGTAAAAACAGTTCTGAACTACTTTGAAAATATCTCAATCTCTTGGGCTTCGGCTGGAAAGAGTGTGTGCTCCTTCCATTAAAACATTGAACCGGAAACGAGCAGGTAAGTATGTTCATGAGCCTTGAAAAACAATTTCCCATGTAAATCTCCCTGACTTTGTCCTTGAGAGTAAATAGCAGCATGACAAGCGTAAACATGGGTCGCTCCCGTCTCTGCAAATTTTGTTGACGTTCTTCTCGCTTTCCCTTTGCATGCCCAGCGTACCGCGAAGTCCTCAGCAACCCTTTGACGTAATGTGGCTTGGGTGTTGATACATCGTAAATATTCCATTGTGTGGGACCATTTACTCTTTAATGAGATGTGCTCGAGGTTGTTTCACACAAGTGGGATCATTTATTACGGGCTTCCACTTTTCTTGTTATGAGCACGTAAGTTGACAACGCGCTTTATCGGGATGAAATTAAGCACTATTTAAATTAATATGGAGTAAATAGGATTTGGTTTTGTAGTTTTCCATGCTGGTGGGCTGTAGTCTTTGCAAATCTGATTGAATCAGTCGCCAGCGGTGGATGCTTTGTAAATTATTCAGTTGTAACTCGTCCTCCTCAGCTTGACACAAAAAGTAGGCAGAAGCCGTGAGTTTGTACTTTACAAATTGCGAGCATTGCTGCAGTCATACTGTGTGGTCCACGACCGTGAAATAAAATACGCAAAACAAAAATAAAAAGTGAAAAAATTACCTGGTAAGTGAACATCAAAGTGGAAAGGAAATGAACAATTTCCCTCTGGTTTAGACGATCTGTGAGCAATGAGATTTGAATAACACAATTTATATATATGTATATGCCCACACCTTTGCTGTTCGCTGGCGCTGACACGGGTGCTGGCGACGGTGAAAGACAGCTAATGGATGGCTCTGTTAATAATGAAAATAAACAGGCTCACATTTCCACCTAAATGAAATCAAGCCCACACGCGTCAAGTGGTGATGACTCGTTTTTACCATGAGCAAAAAAAAAACCTTGCAACCTTTCCGAGAAAGTAACTTTGAGCTTCGTTTCCAAAAGGTTGAACATGAAGGGCGCGCGGTGAAAGAGACAAGCATTTTCTCTAAATGTTAAGGTCACAGCTTTCTTTTTCACCATATGTGAGCTTCCCGTGATCACGATGATGTTTGATGCGTTTGATATGTGACGACGTCGCGTACACAGGAGAAGCTTATGCAAGCAGGATTTTTTATACATAATAGTAGGATACATAACGCCTCCTTCATTAGACCACCATTTCAAACATACATCGTTGAAAGGAGTGGCGTCAACCAACTGAGTTATTAAATGTCAAAGGTAAAATCCATGAGTTGCTGTTGGAACGTGCAACGAGAATGTACGTTCATGCACACATATCACGTGTGTATGCGCATATATACATAACTACTAAATTGTAGTATATTATTATTTGAATCGCAGAAAAGATGAAAGGATTTCCTTTCCATTCTTTGGTGAAAGTAAATAGTTTTTTCGCCATACAGTTGACTACTACACCTGATACTGTGGAAATAGGAGTAGGATTTTGTACACAAATGAGTGCATTCTATCTCTTCATAGATGGATAAGAGAAAATATATAGTTCATAAATATTGTGTCCACCGGTGTTCATAAGGATGCACGACTTGAGCAGATGTGACAGATAGTGATACATAATCATGATAATGATGAGAAAAGTCAGAGCTATCACGTGCCCAAACATATGCACATAGCTTATATGTGATAAAGGCTCATGTAACATTCTCATGCTTTCTATATTCAAGGTTCACTTTACACCCGTCTTTTTGCCCCCACTCCACTTTCTCTTCTCACAGTCTACTTGTTTTGTGCAAACATAGGTTTCCCTTTTCCATTCCTTCTTTGTTCACAATAATAATTGTGAAGTAGTCGAGCAGAAGAAAAGAGCTTCTTTTTCACGCACTTTTACTTCAGTGGGAGCTCATCCGGCCATTTGTAGACAATCAGACGGCGTTCTCGCTCCCATTTTGCCTATTGCGCCATAAGGAATCGTGAAAAACACGTACATATCTATAAACATTAGACTCGCAATAAAATCTGCAGAGAATACAAACTCTGCTTTCATTTTGAACAAGTGTGCATTGTACACGTATTTACCCTTGCGCGAAGATATTACATGCTCGGTTGATCCATACATGGTCTGAAAAACTAGCTTTGTCCCACTGGCAAACAAGCATTAAAAATGACTTTGCTTTTTCTTACATTTAGCTTCCGCCACCAAGCCTTGATGTAACAATTAAGCCTAAGCTTGGAATTGTATTGGAATCAGATGATAACTGATATCTTGGTAAATCTTGGCTTCAAATAAATCCAGGTTTCATTCGAAAGCAAGCTTAAATTCTTGTTCGAAACTTGTATAGAGTTAAAACAAATTTTTAGTAGAAAATCTAAGCTCAAATTCTTTGTATAAAGCTTTATGAAACGTATAGTAACATTCTATCGTATTTTATTATGTAATTTTTAAGTTTTTGTCACATAATCTTACATGTCGCATTTAAGTAACATAATTAAACATTGATCTTACGTAATATGAATTTTTGTGAATAGAATCGTAGAGTCAATCCCACGTTTCAAGTTGCCTCCTTAATATGTCATTGCGCCTAAAGGAACAATCGTATTTGTACTTTTCAGCTTTGTCAACTAGAGAGCTAAGTGTACGAAGATCTAGCAGAAGTAAACAACATGGATATACATTTCAGTTACGTAATATGTGAACGTATTATTAAAATTGAAAGTCTAGATGTTGTAAATAGTGAGATTTCGTATGGCGTCACAGTTTTTCCTCTGAACGCTTTCAAATAGCATACATATCTGTAATTTCTCGCCCTTCAGAGTCCAATTTCTATTGGAATTTTATCAGGTTTGATGATCTAGTTTCACACGATTTCCAATAAGAAACATTTATGGGCAGTTGTGTTTACTTGACTTTCAGTAAAAGCGATCAACTCACAACGTAAAGACCTGCTGGAGGCGGAACACGTAACATTGCAATGCGAGAAAGCCGATGTGCAAGCATTTCTACAGAATTCAATAATTTTAGTATTCGAGGAAAGCCCTCAGCCCCCATCATGTTCCCCCAAGAACTGGACCACCAGCCAACCGTAAGCACGAGGTTCTGTAAAAGCTCAAGTTTACTATGTTTATATATCCCCAGAAAATTAATGGGATTGCTCCAAGGTGTTTTCTTTCTAAGAATTTATATAAACTTTCTCATTTTCCAATTGACGTTCGTCACATTGTAGGAATTAACACGGAGAAAGCAGCCAACCTTAAATTTGTGACGAAAGTGTCATCAAAGAACTTCACCCTCGGCTACAACATGTAAATCGAAGTCGGAAAGTAGCTGATTTATCTTCCTCAAATGATTTCCCCAAAGTCATGCATAATCATGATCCGGTCGGCAGTGCACGGGGGAAATGTCTTCAAAGAAAAAGTGAAAACTGCATACATGATCATTTAAATTCAGATGTGTTTCGGAAAATCGCACATTTGCATACCATATGATGAGAAACTTCCTTTCATACATAATGTATCATCTTCAAAAATTCTAACGGTTGAGCCAATCTCAGACTTTCTTGAGAAAAATGTCTCATGATATCTTCCTGGAACAAATTATGCAACGTGCACTTCTAAAGCTTTTGCAATCTAGTGGAAATTGAGATTGTGCCTGCTACTAGATATTTTAGCAAGGTTCAAGTTGTCTTTGAAGTACACAGACATAAAAGTTGTCAAAAATTCAAAAATTTTGATCATATTGCATTTTTGGTACGTTTTTTATAAATGTCTAGAAGATGAAACACTGCTGCACTGTGACTTCTAAAGTTATAACAATATTTATGCTACCTGTTGGTTATGCTGTCATTTCTTTCCAACCAACCAGAAATACTCAGGATGCATTTTTGCTTTTTTAAATCAAGAAAAAAAAAATCTAGGTTTTGTGTAATCTTATATTCAAAAAGAGTAAGATTGAAAGACTTTTATTTTGAACTTTCCTTGAAAATCAATAATGCTTCTCAGTCTCGACATTTGTCGTTTCTACATCAGACTCAAATCATTTCGTTGAGAACTGAGATCTGTCGTATTTATCAAATATTCCCTTTTTAGCATGATATCATGGTTTCCCAGAAGAAAGTATGCTATTGAAACCCTTCATCACAATTTATAGCCCCAACAGAGCACTGTAATCTGAATTTTTAGGAAAGGGATGGAGTCTAGCAGAACTAAGGAGCTTGGAGCATTCATGCTGATGAGCAAACATATATCAGAGAGGAATGCTTTGATTTTTTTTGTTTCTGCATATCTATTGTCGAAGAACAAGGCTGTCCTTGCATTGGGGATAAGAAAGGAGACGCAATAAAATTGGAATTTTATAGCTACTTCTTTTTCGATTCCTACCTTCCGTCGAAAGAACAGTCAAACCGCTATACATCTGGCAAAAATATACTATTTAGCATGCTGAAAACGCGTAATTCCGTTAAAAAAACTTTCAACAAAACTCTTTCTGTTTTCCTGTCGAAACGACGCAGATATATGTATCAATACATATATCTGCGTCATTTCGACAGGAAAGCAGTCAAAAAAGCAAATTATATGCTTTAATACTTGATGGAAATATAGATCTATAGATATTTGCTTTTTTGACTTCCTCTCGATAAAATGTAATACGAAATACCCCACTATTAGTTCATGCGCAAATCATGATTCAAACTAAACCTAAAAGTAGAAGGCCAACGCTCCAAGGTGCTCTAGAAACAATATCAAACACTCCTTCGCGGTGTTCGAGTTGATGTGAAGGGGACCTGCGGTAAGAGAGTGAATCGACTTTTGGTGCGGTTTTTCGTAATAATGTATTGAAATCGCCACTGAGAAAACTGAAAGACTACATAAGCGCGCTAGGTTTGGGTAAAGAGGTTTTGTACAAGCTGTATAAAAAATTAGGCTCACTACACTCCGAGAAAACTAGTACACTACAATGTGTACTAGCTTCCTCCATTGCAATGGATCAAACCACGTCCTAGCTTTCACAGTGTAAAAGTCGTTCACTCTCGTGGACGTATTTTTTTCACAATCAAATCTAGATCAGAATACAAACAATAAAGTATTTAAACTGCAGCAGCTAGCAAAAAAGGGCGTAAAGCAAGCCGGATTTACGGAGTAGATGGCTGAAGAAAATAAACTTTTTTAGTTGTGTCGTCTTAAAATACAGCGGCCAGAGAAAGTGTTGAAGTGCTTACATCTTGTTTTCCTCTTGCCTTTGCAGATTCCATTCCGACGATTTCCACTGTTGGCAAAACAGTGCACTACAAGGACAGAGAAAAAAGAACCCAAACTTTCTCCTCTAGACCTATTAGTATTCTCACCACACAAGGCGACAAGGAGATGAGAAGTTTTCTTCTCCAGACAAAACCACGCTTTTAGAAGGCCGTCACAAACGCTCATTTCTCATAAAAGCAGAGCAACACTGACGTGTCTGACGGGAAAGCGGCTGCGAAGAGGTGTAGAAAATCCGAAAAAAACATATTATAACAAAACCAATTTTTGTACGTTTTTATGTAGGCATATCATTCACATGAGTGGAAATACAACTTTAGACGTACGAAAATTTCTTGAAACATATCAGAAAAAATGTGGAGCATAAGCGGAAAGTATTTTTTCTTCTTTTCCTTGAGGAACAGGGAGACGGGAGAAAAAAAGTTTGGAGGAAGCAGGAAAGGGAGGGAATAATACAGCATGGCATTCAACAGAGTTGGGAGAGTGAACATTCTCGTCCATAAATAAAATTTGAAGTTACATCTTGTATCAAAGGCAAGGTATACGGTCTCTCATACAACCATGTATCTCCCACGCCTCACGCACTGAGCAAAAAAAAAGTTTTTTTTTGCGAAAGTGAAGAGATACGATCGAGAAAGACAAGCTTCTGCGAGTCGACGCACGCACACGCATCACGAAGAAAGGTAGAGGAGAAAGCGAGAGAAAGTCTAAAATGCATAGTTACGATCGAGAAAGACAAGCTTCTGCGAGTCGACGCACGCACACGCATCACGAAGAAAGGTAGAGGAGAAAGCGAGAGAAAGTCTAAAATGCATACTCTCTACATCTATATCTCTACACGCAGTGAAGAGACCTGCTCACGCATTTTTTCTTGTTCTCGGGAGAGAGGAAATGATGTTCTCAGTCACTACTACTCTTCTAGTTTGTTCCATCAAAATTATTCTCCTTCGAGTCGCCAGGGAAGGAGCTTTAATATACGGTTATACTATTTATATGGAAAGCGAGATAGTTTGGAGCGAGTGAAACAACTCGTTCTCTACTCCTACACTAAAGTCAAATACTACAAGCCCGTGAATAATGGAGAAGGCGAGGGCACGTGCGTGTATCTGCAGTAAAGAGAATGTAGAGGAGGACATGGAGTGATACGTAAAAAACAGGATAATATGGTCTCGTATGTGTACGTGTGTGGTTTTGAGGACACGCACAATTTTCTTATGTAATTTTTCCCTTCCTTCTCTTTTACTTTCTCCACAAAGAAGCAGATTGTGATGGGTGATATGATTGTGTGGAGAAAGTATAGTAAGCATTTTGTCGAGGCTGGGAGGCTGTAGAGATAATGTATAATACGAAATACGCCACGGTATTACGGTCGGGTGAATGTGTGTATCGTTGTTTTGACGCAGTGAAATGGCTTTATGGAGAAAACAAGTCTTTTTTTTGTTTAGCTCGGTTTAGCACAATAAATGCTTGGGTGTTTTTTTCTCTCAAAAGGTTTTTGACCTCCGACCTTCCTTCGCATAAGGATTGATAGTGAAAGAGGCGGATATGTTGTAAAACAGCCGTTTTTTGAGGGTGTGTAGTACAGAGTATGTGGAGTATGTGTGGATGTATGGCACTGTACTGTAACGAGGTTAGTTACGGAATAATGATTGTACTTAAAAACACAAATGCAGAGTTTTCGCTTTTGTCTAGAATCGTGTTTCTCTCCAACTCTTTCGTCAGCTCATGTGTCGACGATTTACGCAAGAGAGTTAGAGAGTTTCTCCCAGTTTAATGGGAGGAGAGAAACAATTAAGCAAGCGTGTCGGGCCGAGAAAACAACAAAAACTGGAAATATGGGCAAGTGGCAACATCATTATAAATGATTTTCCAGTTCGTGCCTGACAATGAGTGAGACAGACATCCCTACAATGGGGAAAGTGACGGAAAAAAATTAGATAAAAAGTGAAAAGAGATGAAACTGTGTGCACACGTTCACACACATGCCTCATGTATTATGTGGAACATGCTGCTTTTTTCTCTTTAGAGTAAAAATAATTTTTAGTCTTCTCCTTTCTCCCTGTGGAGGACCTACTTTTCATCACATCGCCAGCTCAAGGTGATTCCTTTCAAGTGAGCTTCACATGTGTCAAAGCCACAGCCTTGAAACACCACCATACCACCGCTCTGTTGCTGACAAGTGTGTAGATATGTACAAAAAGATACGTCCGGCAGAAAAAGGAAAATCGTGTTGTTGTCAGTGATTATTGCGCTTGCAAAATGTATGACACAAGTAAACAAATATATTACTTTTTCGGCCCTGAGAAAAATTTTCGGCCCTGAGAAAAAATAATATATATAGCATCTTTGCCTCACCTTGCAGACACTTTTTAGTAGTCAAATTTTTTGCAAACTTGTCGAGATCAAGTTCGCATTTGGCTCTGGTATACGAGTGTGCATACAAAAATTATTGGAAAGTGCCGTCAAATGACTTTCATCAGATGTGAAAGGCTTGAAATCGTTTTTGAAGATGGGCCAACGGTGATGTAGAAAAAAAACTTTCCTTAATGCACACCCATTTTGGCATAGTGTGTGAAGAGAAGGGAAATACGCTCAGACACGTGTCTGTCACTGTATCTACTTGATGAAATTGAAGAGGAAAGAATTTTTGTACATATGTATCAAAATATATGAGGACAAGCCATACTTTTTAGTGGAAAAAAGTGGGAAGCATTTTCGCCTTGTAACAGGCTGTAATACTTTACTTGTAAGCGTTTTTCGAAAGTATTACGGAATGTATTGATATGTGTATGATACTTTAGTAAAGCATAAACAATAACTACAAGGTTTATGGATTTTGGCGTATTTCCTTCACGGTAACTACAAAGAGCTGAGCGTATTGAGGGGAGGAAAGAAGGGAAGAAAGAGGATTCTCCTTCTCTCGTGTAGTACACGTTTCTGACAAGCAAAAGACGACGAAGAAGAGGGAGAAAGGAGCATAAAAGGCTCATGCGTTTTATTCCCTTTTCCTCGGAAAGAAAGTGGGTCAAACCTTAGGCCAGGCCAGTCACAGGATGCATGGAGACAGCTTCAATGATTCTCTAGCAAGCAGGGCACGAGCTACTACAAAAACCACTATCGTATGTATATATAGAGAGAAAAAGGGAAAGCAAGCAGCAGCATGCAGTTCAACCAGTTTACTGACAAGTCGCGCGCGCTCCCATAATAACAGGAACTTTCACCATGTACAAGGGCATATAGATTCATTCTAAGCAATATACCGAGTAACAGAGCGCTTTCTTTGTAACGCTGTAAGAATCCCAACTTACAACTCGTGTTTTCATCTTCGTCCTCTTTTCTCACATACTCGAAACTCTCACTTACATTTCAACTAGATGCTTACTCTGAAAATATGAGCGGGCTCTGTCTAAACAGGGGCACGTGATAAGTAAATATACGTATTATGTAGGCTTCTCTTATAGGGTTTGGGGTTGCACGATGAGCTTCAAACAGTTACTCGCATATTCGTCCTCGACCAACTTCAGGAGACATGAAAAGGATGGAGAATCCAAGGGGGAGGAAAAGTGCATCTATCCTTCGTGGTATGTTTCGGAGAGAGTGAAAACAATCATGATCATGGTTTGCGTGCTAGTATTCTAGCTCGGGTATGCATCAATGCAAACGAGAATAATATAATTCCAGTAAATGCTAGACTAATGGTATGTATAATCGTCGGAAAGTATAGGAGATCCAACCAGCCCTTCCTTCCGCTCCTTTTATATACTCTCCGCGACTTTCTCCGGAGGAATGTATGTGTGTGTGCATTGAGCCCCTTTTTTATTTTTAACTGAGCCAGAAGGAAAGCGACTGTTCTTGAAATTTATGTATGCCAAAAGCCAGCTGGCAGAAGTAGAGAGAAAACGCGATAGCTCCTTCGAAACGTCTCAGAAGGAAAGCGACTGTTCTTGAAATTTATGTATGCCAAAAGCCAGCTGGCAGAAGTAGAGAGAAAACGCGATAGCTCCTTTGAAACGTCTACACTTTTCTGGAGCTCTCGCGTGTGCTTTCCATGTACCCATTATGTATACGTGAACATAATGCATCACATTATAGGCCTAGCTTCCATTACAATTTCGCTGTGAGAACAGTGAGCCTCACACACACATTAATCTAATGCATACCCCCAGCGCTTGTGTAGGCCAGTGGGGCAAACCAAAAAAATGAAGTGTAATAAAGGAAGAACTCTCCACTAAACTTTTTACCTTTTCAATTTAGCACACACACCACACAGTATGTGGCAGTACTTAGGAAATACGGTAAAGATCACATGAGAAGCTGATAAAAAGTGAGAGAGACGGAATGAGCTCTCAAGACGAAATATGTGTACGAAGGAGTAGTTGGAATTACTCAGGAGACAGGTAATTTAAAGGGGCATTTTACATTACGACGTAATGATCTTCAAGTACATGGTAAGGTGTTCCCTGTCAAATAAGGATCGAAATGGGAGACGAAGGGATCAGAAAAAGAGGAATGGAATTGAATGAACCATGACCGCGTTTTAAAGCACACACGCTCGAACATTTTCAGGTCTCTGAATGAGTGCATCTCATCATTTGTATTGACGAAACATATATCAGAGGAATGCTCCCCTACCGCAAATTGTAGAAGCGGTTAAATGCACCCTAAAATACCGAAACCACAGGAAGTGGAGCATTCCCCGTAGCACATGCACAATCACACTAGTACAACATTTGCTATACTTTCCCCGTGGTTTTGTTCATTATCATATCATCTTGTGCGCCACCGCAACTACACCTCCGAAGAACCTTAATAATCTCTTTGTGCCTCTCTGCAGGAGTGTGAGAGAAGAAACAGGCCCAGCTTAGTGAAGAACCGGGACTTAAAGGAGCGAGAGAGCAACAGCACATTTTTCACGAGTTCCCATCTTCAAACTTGAAGGGGGAAAGCCAATCCTTTGAATTAAACATGATTGCATTTTACGAGAAGATCCTATAACACTATCTTCTTTTTATCGTTTCACAAGACGCTACAGTATAATGTGTTACCCCACGCAAACCGTGTATGCTTACAAAACAGAGTGGCATGTCATAATAAACAGTGCGATACCTACAATTCATAAAATAGGAAATTCTGTTTTGCCAACACTGCCTTGCCATTAATTATATAAAAGTTATCGCGTGTGATACGAATGTAATTTTGTCCGGACTCGTTCCCCATTTTTTCTCGCTTTCTCTACATCTCCGAGTAGTCGTCGGAATTGTTGTGTGGCCTGAGGAAAAGTACCACTTTGAACTTTCTTAATGTAGCGTTTATCACTTTCTAACTTACCTTACTCTCACACTCGATTTCTTCCAGGTCCTAGTACTACAGCTTTCCCCTGGAGCATAATAGATGAACAGAGAAAGCGGGTGGTGTGGCATTTGTTCATGTGTTGAACTAGGTTATGTTATTCTTGTACAAAATTCATACAACGGCACACGGTCATCATCATCCGTTGACTTGTCAAGCGCAACAAAAAGATGTACAATTGAATGGTGAACTGTTTCCATTTCAACTACCTCTTCGAAACATTGTTGTGCTAGGCTCATTTATTACAAGAAGACAAAGCTTGTGTTAGAAAAAAACACAAATGTAATGCATAGCTGACGAGAGAGAAGAAGCACGTGATGGACAGAACAAAGACAGCTTCCGGAGAAAGAAAAACGGTGTAAAGGAGATAATTTATGAAGTGGGTTGAAGTCGTCACTCCGTAATGCATTTCCAAGCTTCATTTTCATGACATTAAAAACTGGACGAGGTAGTGAAATGAGGTTCACAAATCGCTAACACAGAATTCCATAGGGTTTTGTCTTTGTATGACGCAAAAAGAACCCAGAAGCAAGAAGCCTCACTCCGGTGTACCTGATACTCCCGGGTACTTTTTGACAGAAAAAATGGAGAATCATGAATCATGTGTGGTGGACTTGCGATTATCAAGTTAGGATCAAGGTAAACCTTGATTTATATTTAGAGTTAAAACTATCCATGTTCCAACGTTAACCGCATCGATTATACTGGTATCTAACGTATCACATGAGTAGCAGACAGACATTAATAAAATAATCATGAGCTTCATTCAGCTCCCCCTTTTCCTGCCAGGAATGCCACACAGATATATACACGGGCATAAATAAAGGAGCTGAAATGAAGCTTTAAAAATGAAGTGCATAGGGGCATATCTGCACGTTCAACGGTCCAGAGGAAGTGCTTCGAGTGAAGGGAGGAATTCCCAGTGGAAATTTAACAATTACTATTAATATTAGTTTCAGCGAAAAATGAGCGGGGAAATAACCCGGCAGAAAATGCGCAAAGCCAAAAGGCAGGTGGTGCAGGTTTTTGTTGAAAATTGACATTGACATTTACATATTAAATGAGATACGTGTATGAGCTTCGGTGTTCACTCAACTTTTCTACCACTCTACAAAAGCTTATTGCGCAAACAGTGGAAAAGTACGAAAGTCCCAACATCATTATTAATATTTATAAAGTTAAAAACAGGGTTCAAGGAGTTTGCATCCGTGTAGACATCTTTGATGACGGAGTCAGAGAAAAGAGAGTCGCAGTTTCTTGTGTAAGGCATCACGCAATGACTTTTACTATTGTGATGGCACGGCCATTTGCGCATAATTCGTGAT
>JAHZMW010000852.1:0-11440 GCA_027743745.1 Alloscopus bannaensis | reverse complement strand
TAGACACCCAAGTGTAATTTCCTCTAATGAAACAAGTGTTGAATGACTGCTGACTGACGATGTAGTCATTTCGGTCTGTCTTCCACAGAACCATTTAAAAACGCTAGAGCGTTGTATGTGGAGGGATGACAAATGTGAGAAGTCAATTTCAATGAAGTGTAAATCCAATCATGATCCTGCGCTCAGTCTCGAGAGGGTCTGACTGTCTAATATCTAATTATATAATTTATTCAATAATAAATGAGTAAAAAGTTTGAAGTAACAAGTCAATTTTTTAAATGTGAGTTTTTTGCGGTAAACCATACGCGAGGCAAAAAGTCGCTATGAATTTGTTAATTTTGCATCTGCATTCATTTATCAAACACTGCTGCAAATTAAGAAACTCAAGTTGATTCTCAAGTGACCCAGAAAATACTTCGTGTGCACTTGATGTTCACCTTTGTGCGTGGAGACACAGTCGTAAGCCTGTATTATTAATCAATTATGAAGCCTTTCTCGTATTTGGGTGAAAACCGGCACGACTTCAAAAGCTCACGATGTAGTCTTGCTACAGTTATATAGGGTGTTAGGTTAGGTGGAGTAGGCTTTCTGTCATTTTGTTATTTGCTTAATTGCAATCTTTATGAGTATCTTTCAGAACAATAAAATGAATAGTAAAAAGTTCAAGGTACGCAATAAAAACTCGCACGGGCTTCGAATCAACAAGAAGAATTTACAATAACATAACTTTTGCAGGCATTAAAGATTCATATAGTTGATTCTTGAAGCGAAGTTTACGAAGAAAGCTCCGGCGTGTGTTAGGTATCTTAATACAAGCCCAAAGTTAAGAAGCTATGAATTGGGTATTAGTGTATTACTTTATATACGTGTCTTAGCAGTCACAATAATATTGCATTTTTTTTCCTTTTTTACAGACACTCAAGAGAGGAGCGAGGCAAAGGACGACGTCTTTAGAGACAGTTGAGCGGAGCATTCATGGTAAAATATTGTTGTTGTGTGTGGAGTCCTGCTTCGAAAGTAATAAATCCAAAGGTGAAGTGTGCCAAGTGCTTTGAGCAACAGCGACCAACTTATACAACCATAAGGTACATTGTGGCGGAACAAGTACTGCAGAAGACTTGAATACAGTATCGCAAGACATAACGGTCACATCTTCGCGCAGAGATCCAGGTCTCAACGTCTGTAGGAAACTCTGGAGAAAGTCAAGAGCCTTGGGCCTTTCGTTCGCTTTAATTTCCCAGATTTACTTTAGTAAGCGTGTTGGGAAAATACGGAGGAGTGAAGTTCTCTGTATTTTCCGTGCGTCTGACCAGCTTCGTTTCGAAGAGCTCTCTCTTTCTCTGGTCGGAGGATTTTTTTTCATAAGCCGAATTGAGCCTGTCGTAAGCTTTTCCAAAAGCTGCGAGCTGAGTAGAACGAGTGCTACCACACACGACAAGGTGTACCTAATAAGTTAAACGGGATTTTTTTTTGCAAGTCAGTCAACTGGAAGGAGAAAGTAGCGGTAGTGAAAGCGTCGACTTTGAAAGAACAAGACTTGATATTAGTACTCTTTGAAGACAGTTTGAGAATTCTTCAGAGCTTCCATTTTTTCTGTTTACGTCGAGCATCAAAGATATACGGTAGGATTTTTATTGTCTCAAATGAATGTTCCATGAACATGTGAAGACAAGGTCACACCGAGTTTTCTCTCAAAGGTTTGGGTCAGCGGGGTGCAAAGAAAATGATTTATTTAATATAAAATAACAATTCGCTGCTCTCACGCTTCTCTGAATTGGAGTAAAAGGGATCCTCTTGCCGTGAATAATTTACGTACTCACAATGTCTTGTCAGTGAGAGCTTTTATTTACATTTAAGTTTATATGTATTTACTATTCTCACACTCTGAACTCCCTTAATGAGCACATATCAACGATCTTCAAAACTTTCACCCAAACTGAGTGAGGGGAGTGGGTAGGAGGAGAAGAGAAAGCACACATTTTTTGAAGATTGGCCCAACATTTGAAGATTATGACAAGGAGATGAAAGTAAGGGGCATGATGGCGGCTAATAACAGTAGGCCAAATAACCGGCTTCCGGCGTCTCAAACCCCGACTATTTTCTCATTAAATTAAAAAGAATCCTCTATTGAAACTACACGTTCCATGGCGCATGTTACATAAGCGATAGACAGTGTGGCGCGGCAGCATAAAAATAATTTTATTCCTAGACGTTGTTTGTAGCAAACCCACCATTTTATCATCACTATGATTTGAGTGACGGACATGGTATATCGTGAAAATACTCAAAATACCAGTTTCGCCAAACTTGTCATTTAGTGAGTAAATGTAGGTTGTGTGTGATCCACTTTGAGCACGAGTTCAAAATGAAAATGAAAAGGTCGTTTAGTTCGTAAATGAGTGTGTAATTGCTAGCTAGGGGGAGAACGAGGCAAGCCATAATTATAGGAGTACGCTCGATTTTTCTCTGACTAGTGTAATTAAGGGAAATTCATTGGAGTGATCGCGTGTGTGCAGAAAAACAAAAGTGATCATTTCTCGCAATATGATCGAACGGTGTCGTTTTAGTAATTGCGGCATGAATTGGTTCAGTAAGTCATGTAGCAAGCTAGTACAAAACAAGTTTTTCGCAAAAGCATTCACTCATTCGTTGCGTCAAACCAATCATAAATTAAGCCTCGCCTCCAGCAGACAACATCTTTTATTAGAAGAAAATCTAATTTAGGCCAAATTACATTTTAACATTTACTACGATAATGATATTTGATTGGGTTGTCGCTTTTTCGACAATACTTTTGATAGACAACACTCCGTAAAATGTCACGATCAATAAAAGACGCGTGGTGTCAATACCTGTTGCGGACACATAACATACAGCTTCAATGCATTTGTAAAGAATTCTCGCAGAAACTTCGAAGAAGTAGAAGACCGACAAATGACGACAGTGAAATTAGATTCCCAGGATATCACTCATGAATGACGCTCATGAGAACTTTGTATGATGCCGAACCGAATGAAGGTTAATATTACGAGGTTTATAGATGCTCTCATTTCCTCTTCACACACTGACGCTCCGATCCAAATTTTGTGTCACGATTCATAACACATTCCTCTGTGTAAACAATGTTGGGAATTTGGAGTACGGGCAAACAGTAGTAAATCTCAATGAGTAAACAAATCCAGAGAAGAAAATTGTCTTGTCGTTTATTCCGTATTGCGTAATGTAAATTTTGTGACGTCCGAATTGAGTTATTCAAATTTATGGTATGAACTGACTTTGCTTCTTTGTCAGCACAAGCAGTTCGTTTCTCTTCAAAATTGAGAAGCAGTGCTTGATTTGACAGTTTATGGTGTTGCTGATTCTTGCCAGCAAAGTGCGATGATGAGTTTGCAAAGATAGAGATTTTGAGTTAATGATTTTGAATTGAGGTATCATAACTTGTTACAAATAACAACCACCTCAACCCCATGAGTAACATTGCATCTCACCGTGCACCAGGGTGTATCTATCAGTTTGCAATGGAGCCCTGTCTCTGTTTCGCTGATAACTTGCAATTTATTGCCTTTACATTAGCATTATTTCATATTATTTTGCTTTCTGCTTAACTGCGTACACGAAGCAAAGTTATTTCCCATGCCCACTCTCTTGCACTCACAGGTTTGCAGTGTATGCATCATTTATTAACTCCATACTCCACAGATTGATAATATTCAAAATAAATTTGAATATTTCACTCCGCAGTAGTAGTGATTCGCAGGATTTGGTAACGGTAACTCGATGATTTAGCACTTTCCGTTTACACGCGCTCTTATATGCCTGCAGCACATTATGCTTCAGCAAGCAAAGCAAAGCTCCATAATAATATGCCCCTATGCATGAAGAGAAGCCCAACAGTTAGTCCTCACTTGTGGTACCGAGATGTGGATCGCATCAAGACCGAAACTGAGGTGCCATTGTCATCATTTTGTAATTTTGCAAAGGCACATGCCGAGCTTCTCATTTTCACAACATGACGAATGCGCGAGTCTCACACACGTATGCTCGGAGAAATTAGCAAGATAATATAAACTATAAACTGACGAGGCAAAGCTATGGATTCTTGGAAAGCTTTTGCATAGCATTGTGTACACTCTCTGATGAGATGTAACGATAGTTGATGGTATGGCATGGTCGGAGGGAATTCGCCCTATTATTATAATTGGATGGACATTAATATGATTGTTCACATTTGCATTTTCATTTGATGCGCATCTTTCCCCTGATGTGTGATATATGACGCTGTTTCCTAATGCATCTCTCGTACCCCTTTCTTTGCTACACATCACATCATTATCAAAGTGAACGTACACACAATCAACAATGGCGAGAAGAAGGAAAAGGGTTTGGATGCTTTTGGTGACCATTTTTATACAATACATATACGTAGAAACATTTTATAGTACAATCTGTTTTGTAGATACTGTATGAAGTACGATGTCTTCAGCAATGACTTGTCGGTGCTCCGTAAATCTGTATCTATTTATATAATACGAAGTTGAAAATAGCTTTCGACGGTTCTACTAGCGTCACATTTTATTTTGAAATGAATTTCTAAAAAAAAAACAAAAATACCACTGAATGATTTTGATGGATAATTGAATGAGGGGAAGGAGAGGTGCATATTCTTTGTGAATCCGAACTCAGAATACTTTGAAAGTCTGGAATGGCTAGTCTGGAATTATGTAATATATAGTTTGATTTTGTTTTGGCTGCCACTCGACAAAGCGTTCAATTGTTAGTTGCATATATCCATTATTTAGTATTCTTGAGAGTTGAATCTCACGGTACATGTGAAGTGTAGTATACCATTCAGACTTGTCATTTGGACCGGAAACATGGCCTGGTTCGAAAGCAGATAGAAATCTGTTGAGGTTGATTAATATGTAGTTTAGTTGGTAGTAGAATCAAAATGATTTGATGCGATTTTTGCCCCACAGGGTTGCTGGTTGTGCTATTAAACACGATACAATCTTCAATTGTTCTCTCAGAATAAACAATTTCGTATCGGCGAACCTGCTGTGTTACACATTACTTGTGAATGCGTAACAAATGACCATTTGTAGCTTGGATCTTTTCTTTTGTGTTTCTTCTTCACTCCGACTTTAAACGGAAGATACAGATGATGCCTAAAATCGCGACGTTTCACTTACCGTGTCTCTCTCAAATCAAAACATTGAGGCGAGTCTGGCGTATTGTGACGGATAAATATTTTTGTTTTCATGATCCGTTTCAGAAAAACTTCTTTTAACTCATGTTTCCTAGAAAAATACCTGACAAAGGCGACATGACTGAGTAACCTCGTGATACGGGGAATTGTATGTGCTCGATTTCTTGCTAAAATGTCACCAATTCCTCCTTTTTGTCGACAAGAGATAATCCAAGAAATTTTTCTCTGAAAAAATTGTAACAGAGACGGATCCGTTGACATTGATGCGAATTGGAAATTTTTTCTTCTTATTGTGCTAGTTTACCCTATCATAACAATCAATTCTTTATAAATAATTGAGTTTTTCCTATTAATTTATTACCTACTCCTTTTTGTACAAAGATACATTGAAGCACGCCGCTATCATCACCGCGTCTCTAATTTCGTATGAAATGAGTAGATTTTGACCTACAACGAAGCTTGATAAGTGTGTGCGTGGGACTATGAATACGTGGGCGTAGCAGTAGTAGCAAAGATAAATTATATGCTTCTCCAGAGAAATGTTATACACGCCTTTTCAGAGAAAACTGGAGAAGCAGTGCTATATGGCTCAGAGAGAACAATACTTCACCTTGAAATCCTCTTTCAGCAACCGATATTAATGATTTCATTGATTTGTTTTCCTTGAGCTTTACACGAGCCTGCCGAGTTTGCACTTCCTTCGCAAAGCTTGTTGCAAATGCAGTGTGGTTGTGTGGTCATTTCAAAAAATACAAAGACGAATGAATGAGATTGTTGGGAGTTGGCATTTGACCCAGAGTCAGAGACATGTTTATGCTTTGATTGTAAACTTCACATTAAAATGTCACATTCCTCGTGTCAATTCGTTGAAGACTTTCGTGCAAAAGTAAAGAATAATACGCTGGAGTAACATTTCCACGAATCATGAGCCTCTCGCAGTAAACTTTTTGGGGCATCTTCACAACCGTGTAATTTGTCACTTTCTCTTTTCTTTCACGCCTCTCCAGTGACTGGGAAATGGATTTTTTCTCATCCTGCTTCTTGATTTCTGTCAGGTTTTGTATGTATATATATGAAACACTGTGTTACACTGGTCTCCTTATGCTGTTGCTACCTTTTCTGTCATTACTGATTTATACAACTTGTTTGGGCAAACGATGAGTGTAGACGCACAAAAAGGAGCTCTTTCCAGTAGTGAAAGTCTTCCAAAAAATCGGAGTCTTCGCCCAGTAAAAAAAAATCTTTCACGTATCGTAAGACATGTTGTGACTCTCGTTGCAGCACTCCCATGTGAGGTGATCGAGATGACGTTGACTTACTCTCTCTCTGGTTTCAAAAATCTCAAAAAAACATAAATCACGTTCTCCCCACACCGCATGATGACGACGGCGAGGGGAATGACGAATGATTGGCTAATTAAGCAAGAAACGGTAGAAAATCTGCTTACGTTGGATTTTTTATTATCAAATTTGCGTTGATAAAAATGTCATTCTTAAATATAGTAGCGAAAACTAACCGAGTACATTTAATATGTATATCTACGTGCCGATAGTATTCACAACATATTTCTTATATGCCTTTGCTTTAAAAAGAAGCAACTCACAATGCCAGTTTCTTTGCAGTCATGCGCATAACCGAGTAGTATACGTTTCCAATTAGTGGGCTGTAAATGTGAGGAACGCTACGCAGACTACTCCTACATATTAGTATGCTCATATTATGTACATGCATAGTTAATATAACGAAATAGACTTGGCATTGGCATCTGACGCAGATATTTTTGGTGAGATCCTTCCTGTTGCCGACGTCAATAGGGACATTGAGTATAACGTTGGAGCACTCCCATCTCTGACTCTCCACATGGCATCATGACACTGAACCAATTTAACTCGTCTTTGAAACAACCACCAGTCTCTGCCTAACACATGCCCGGTGGTTTAGAGGTTTTGGGAAGAAAGATTGTCAAACAAATCCCGATTTTGATTTGTATCACCATCATCACCTCACAATAAACTGCCCTTGTTTCAATCATCGCCTACAAAAAATGAGCTAGCTTTTTATGATATGCGCGCAATCATGTCAGGAGGTGTCAATAATGATTTTTTACAAGACAAGTTTGTAAATGATGACGTGTGTCGTGTTTTTGTTATAATTCCAGAACTACGGTTTCGTGGAAACACTTCCGACAGACGCTGAGTGGCGTTCATCCAATAAGCACTGGCCTTGAAGCGATGGCTTTGAAGTCCACAATTGACCTGACTTGCAACGACTATATATCTAACTTCGAGTTTGATGTTTTCACAAGGTATCCTCGTTTACGCAATACCTTTCACGGAGTATTTCAAAGTTTATTTTGTTGGACTGCTAATGTGACGATTTCGCAACAATCTTATTCCCATCCAGACTTTTTCAACCGTGGTCCACTCTGCTGAGGAACTGGCAGATTTTAGCGGTAACTCATCCCGGATACGTAGCCTTTCTGACGTACGACGAGGTGAAGGCTAGACTGCAAAAATACATTACTAAACCTGGGAGGTGAGTGAGATTGCAGTGTAAACCAGTTATATACTTTATACAAACAACTGTTGTACCTGTCGCGTCTTATTTCTCAACACTTGAAATTATTTTCCTTATTCGTCTCCACTTTTTGTGTGCATATCAAGTCGTCCTGAGTGTGTGCAAAAAGTGAAGAAATCGCAATATTTCCTCATTTTCTCCTTTTCTACGGATTCTTTTTTTTTGTTCGAAGAGAGAAAGAATGGTAATAAAAGAAAGTTGATGATTATGAACGGCTTGTTTTGACAGTTACGTGTTTCGGCTGAGCTGCACTCGACTAGGCCAATGGGCAATAGGGTATGTGACAGGTGATGGGAACATTCTACAAACAATTCCACAAAACAAGTCTTTGTGCCAAGCCCTTCTTGACGGATATCGGGAAGGATTGTAAGTTGCCAAAAAGCCATGATATTTTCCCCCTAAGATGTATCATTAATTTAAAGTGATTCAAGCTTATTTTAGATACTCTATGCGCTATATGACTATGCTATATGTAACATTGAAGAAATAGTTGTAAGCATGTCTGAGCACGAGCATCATCAGCCGCATACTTTCACACATAAAAAAGCCAGATTACGCTCGTCGTCGTGTGGCGTGCTTTACTGGTGTTTTCTTTTTTTTTAAACTTAAAAAATGAACGAGCTATATGTGCAGGCTTGGGCTAAAATAATTTTCCTGCTGCTTCAGGCGAAGAGGCCACTCACGTCACGAGTCACGCACGTTCGTATAACTGCCTGCTGAATTCCGATGAGCGTCTTAAACTTGAAATGTCTTCGATTATTTTGAAACACTTTGCTAGTCTCGTTACAGTCATAAGTACATTCCTATTATACGTATACATCATGTACTTAAAAATTTTATATAGTATAGTTGTGTATCAATCTATTTGTGTGTTTTGTATGAGATACAAAAATACCCGAGCGAATTTTATTTTAAAACTGGGCTGCTATTTTCATAGACTCGCAGTCGAACAGTCTGTGTGTGATGTATGAGATTTTACGAGTCTTTGTAACCCACACGTTTTGTCCCTGTTTTGAGCATGTTTTATGGCACAGTTGTCGTTTATATGATTGCGGAAGATGATTAAAAAATTAACAGTATGCAAATGAGTGACATTATTTTTGTTTGTGCAACCACCTTTCGAATTTTTAGGAATGATTATTGAAATAGCGATTGCTGGCTGATTATCTTGTGCAGTAGTCTCGGCGAGTCACAGTAGCTTTTGGAAGATATTTTAGACAGCCAAAAGACAAATGAATAATATGATTTGGTCCAACTTTGTTTGCGCAGCTACTTGTACCCCGACGGTCGTAATGTTAATCCTGACTTGTCATCAGCGGTTCAACTCACACCGGAAGACCACGTGAGGGTGACCCAGGAGCAATATGAACTCTACTGTGAGATGGGGTCCACTTTCCAATTGTGCAAAATCTGTGCAGAAAATGACAAAGACATTCGAATCGAACCTTGTGGACATTTGCTGTGCACACCTTGTCTCACTTCGTGGCAGGTTTGTGTTGTTATAATAGTAGAGTTTAGTTCATGAACATACACATAATACAAACATTATGCATGACAACGTTAAGCCATTTGGCGTAATTGTAAAGACTACCAATTGATATAGCGTGAAGATAAGCATATTTTCTCTCTGATGAGTTTTGTATATCGAAATTACACAGGAATCTGAGGGTCAAGGTTGTCCATTTTGTCGAGCGGAAATTAAAGGGACTGAGTCCATCGTCGTCGATCCCTTTGATCCCCGAAGACAACACAAAGCGGGCTCCACCGGAAACCTCGTGGAACTGGATGAAGACGATGAGGTAGAGGAACCGCACTCGCATCACCATCCTGTTCAAACCTCACCTCTTATTGCCTCATCGTCTTGATTGCTGATCATTTCCTTGTAGTCTTGTTGTGATGTTCATTTTTTAGTTGTTCGATTGTGATTTTTTTACGTTTACCATCTCAAGGTGGTTGTCGGTATCACACATACATGGCAAAGAAATCATATTAACTTGTTTTGTGTTGGTGTAAGCATAAATTTTCAGTTTGCTTTCTTAGCGTTTGTCGCCAGTCGTCTCCCAAAGTGTTTTTGAATATACTAAATTCTCTTTCTTTGAATAAGTTGTTGTGGGACAAGGTTGTAATTGACCTTAACTTCACGAACAACTAAAGGTAGAATATATTTTGATTGGTTTTTAGCTACTCGTACGAAAGACGTTTCAAACATGTGAAGTATTTTAATATGTAGTTTTGGATGTGTAATAAAAAATGTAAAGACTGGGAGGAACAAAAGAAAAATTACTTTAGAGAGTGACAGATTGAACAAATGAGACGAGACAGAAGAATTTAGGGAATGTGAAAGCAGTTTTGTGTAGGTGTATGAAAGAGAAAGGCATATTCCTAGAAAACGAAATCATCGTGAAAGCAGCTGCTTGTGACAAGGAGAAAAGTCCCTGCAGTGCCGCCCAAGATTGAAATTAAAAGACTCAGCTACAGATCCAAAACAGAGTTGGGTTGTTAAAAATATTTTGGAATTCACAAGGATTACAGAGAGCTCTACAACAATATAGGTACTCGTTGTAATTCTACATTTTCAGTTTTTTTTGTAATTTAACACGGACCGTCTGCAGACAGTGCACAAATTACAAAACCCTTTGATCACGCCTAATTTATAAATGTAGAACCCTTCCCTCAGATAAAACATGTGTCAAAGAGAAAGTAGAGAAAGGCGAGAGTAAGATACCTAGTCAAATACATATTATTCATTGCTTAATGTCGAGACTTGTTTATGATTGGAAATAGGCAATTATTGAGACCGCACAACAAATAGAAAAAAATTACATATAATTTTTCGGTCGGAAAGCCGATCACGGAGAGCTCTCTGACTATTTCATCCACGAATGAAAATAAATGAACTCTACACTTACGTAATATAGCCATTGCACTTTCTCTCTCAACGACTGAATTACTCATCAGCTCGAAGTCAAGGCTTCTTCACCTGATGTGNGCACTCAAGCTAGCCCTTGATAAAAATTTTATTATACAGGAAATAATCAAGATTATGATTGCGTTGAAAAAATCCTCTCTGTGTGTACAGGGATATTATGTGATGTGTGTCAAATCGTGTAGAATCGTGTACCAAATTGTAAATGTACAAGTCGTTCATGTGTATGTATGTCCAGCACACTGCACGTGTTGTAAATGTGTTTCGTACATTTCGCGTAATAGAAATTGTATTTATTATTACTATATTATTTTGAGAATTGCTAACGGGTTTGAGTTTCAAGAATTTGCTTGTGATATTATCATTGTCTTTGTTTTGCGTTCGACAAAGTCGAGGATTTTGTTTGACTAGCGTGAATGGTGAAGAGTGGGTCGATATTTGAATGGTTGTTTGTATATGTGTACAAGGCTTTTATACTTTATAATTAAAACAACTAATGCAGATCATGTTCTGTATTCTGTTTGATGTTTGATTCTCAGCGTGAAGAGTGCAAACACAAAAAATTGCCATGTTTTTTCTTTCCTAGCTCCTCCTCGCTCCTCGACTAGTTTGAGAGCAGGACTCAGTTTTAAGTCATCACAGTGATGTACAGTAGAAACGTATTAGTAAGGATTTAGTATTAGAGGTAAAGGAGTTGTAAATTCGAGAAGCCGATTTACATTACCACTTCG
>JAHZMW010000851.1:0-18025 GCA_027743745.1 Alloscopus bannaensis | reverse complement strand
TTAAAATTTTTCAATTGGCAATCTATAGCCTTTGAATGATGCTGAATCTCATGGTGCAAAAATATTTCAAAAATAAAACCTGGGTTTTGGAAAAGGTTGAGTGTGATAAAAGATGCTCATATATTTGTGAGAAGTGAGCATCATTTGCATAGCTTTTCATCAATTCATTTTTGTAATCATGTTCACAATTGTACACTTTTCTTTCCTTTACCTCTATTGCATTTAATGAAGATTCATACCCTGTGCATGGCTTTGAAAGTGGAATTAATCTACTCAAACAGTCAGAGTTACCATGAGGAGAATCTTTTCTATAAGTAACCGTAATGTCAGCTTCTTGTACCTCTAAAGCCCACGGAGCAATACATAGATTTTTAGAGTTTTTTGTACTCAATAAACTATATAAAGAATGATGGTCTGTGACTACAGTAATTGCTCTTTGACAACAGTATTCATAAAATCGATTTAATCCAAATATGACGGCTAGACATTTTTTTTCAGCAATTTAATACTTTCTTTCAGCAGGATTTATGCTCTTGACCCGTATGCGATAACGTGTCTCTACCATTATATTTTTGGACACACACCCAATTCCTTCTAATGATGCATCACAATATAAAATAACGCGCATGTCTTCACGAAATTGAAACAAGATTGGAGCCGATATCAATTTACTCTTTAACAACTGAAAAGCAACTTCACAAGAATTATCCCAATAAAATTCTACATCCTTTTTTGTCAAGTAAACTAATGGACGACTGATACATGCATAATTTCGAATGAACATACGGTAATAAAAAGTCATACCTAAAAATGTATTGACTTGAGAAACGTCTTTCGGACGTGGCATATTAACTAAAGCAGAGACTTTGTCTGGATCAACCTTAATACCTTCATGAGAAAGAACATGACCCAAAATTTTCACTTCTTGATAACCAAATGAGCATTTTGATGGTTTCAGTTTTAGACCACTAAATCTCAACTTTTCAAATGTCTTTCTCAAAAGTAAAATGTGCTCGTCGAAATGTAAATTAGTCAGCAAACCAAAAGAGTCTTGCATGAAACTTACTGTACCTAAAGAATACAAACACATACATCCATTTATACACATTCATACACAATAAATCATGAGTACATTTTTCACATGTACAAAGCAATTTGCACAAATAATGCTTCCGTAAATTTGTATTTATCCACCGAATTTTCAATTGCTTATTTGAATTTATTGGTCGGAAGAACGTTGCTTGTATAGTCAATGTAAATACATATTATGCAAGTCGAAATTTTGGGTGCAATTGGATGCAGCGGTGAGTAAGATTCAGACTTTGTTTGGACGTTTATAATTTAAAAACAGTAAAACCCTAAGAGTACACAAATTCAAGAGTGGACTATGAGCATTTGTTCAGATTTTTGCTGTGATTTATTTAGTTTTCATTCTCCCATTTAATATACACAGTGTAGCCACACAACATTTTCGACAAGTGACCTGCTCAAGAGTCAGCTTTTTGGGAATTTTTCGTTTTCCAACGAATCGTAGTCTGTTCTTCCCCATTTCTTATTCTATGGTAAAACCCGTCTCATCACTACACCATTGATTTGCATTATCATCTTTGAGGAATTTGTATAATTATTACGTAATCAATAACAGTACGACAAGTACTCTACTTTTAGAGCACTCCTTCAGTGACCTGCCTTTGACTATAGCTAGCACTAATTAGCTAAGACTAAGCTATTTCTTTGACTTTCATTTGAAAACCTTTGTCAATGATTGATCAATCACGTGAGAATTTAAAAATGAGCAATGCATCAAAGCTTCTAATCACAAGCAGCCACAAATAATCAACAAGCAGCGTGTTTCCTATAATATAGAAGGGGCCATACCAAAACACGATGGGATGCATTCCCTTCATTCTTAAATTATACATTCGATTTTCTTTTGACTTCCGCATCACCAAAGCTTCTTCAGCCCTAAGCCGATGCTCAGACAGAACAGCCACATATCGATCCGCCAGCCTACAAAATTTTGTTCCAAATATAAAAGAGTAACTCGTTAATCCCAATACACAGATAGTGCATCCTAAAGTTACCAAAAATGGAATTTTCCCGTAACCCTTGATGACCAGCCAAATGAGCCCCACCTCAAACCAGAAGCCCATGCTCAAGCACGTATAAACCAAAACGTAAACCCAAGAATCTCCCACCGCGTGAAGCAACCTGAGATATGTGTACCACCTGTAAAAGTACTGAGGCTTCAGGCCCCGAGTGAAGGCACTCAGGATCATGATTGCGTACCGCAATACCGGAAAGGCGAAGTTGGTCAATAATGACATCGACCGGGCCATTTCAACGAAGGCCGTGAATACAGCAGCAATTCGGATTACGATCATAAGAAGCGTCGTTCTAACATCCCAGAGCTCCATTTCAACTTGCATCATCTCCTTCAGGATGACATACCCGATGTCATAATTGAGCAAAACGGCTCCAACAGAAATGACTGGTGAAAAGCTTGCCGCCCCGATGACAATGAAACACATGAGGATTCCATAGTAATTCGGTGAGCCTTCCGCAACCATCGCAGCAAATTGGGCAGGTGATGTGCACCTTTGAAGCCGGGCATTGACGTAAGTTGCAAACCGGAGAAACCAGTTTGCCCCAGTAGCAAGTGCTTTGATATGGTATCCCGTGGATACTGCGTTGATCACGTATCCGATTCCGGCTAAAGTTGTCAATGTGTAAATCACTGCCTCCAGTCTCTGAAATCCGGGCGTTGTTCGAATGTTCCGGAGGTAGAATACGGTGTACAAATGAGCTATTTGAAAGAACAGGACGTAAATCAGAAGAAGTGACCATGGAATCCAGCGACAGAACAGAGAATTTTTGACGACAAACCGATTGGTTTTGAAATTCCATTGTACAGGAAGGGGTGGCACGTAGAAAAACAAGTGGGAATGAAGACGAAACGAAAATAGCTCTAGGGCGGTTAACATCGTGGAAATGGTTCTAATGGGCTTCAGTACACGGAATGGCGTCATTATCTGGCTTGCTAGCTTTGGGAATTTGCAAACATTTTGTAATGGCTTTTGTTTGCTAAGTTTTAAAAAATCCTTTTTAAATTATTAAAAGCTGAATAAAAACTTTGTTGTGAAACAGTCTTGCAAAATTTTTGGCTAGGGTTACTCTGTAATTGGTTGGAAAAATTAAATTGGATGAGATGGTTCAAACTCAATTTTCGTGATTATTGCAGATTGATTAAAAATTTAACTCATACGGGGATTTTATGGATCAAGAACGAGGACCAATTAAAACTAACAATGTAAGGTTGTTATAGACAAAACTGTACTTTTTAATATCCGTTATTATCTAAACTTCATTTTAGAAGTAAACCTTAACTTTAGCAGAAATTTCAAAACCGTCGAATTAGCTGGATACAGCCCACACCATATATTATTAGTAAATAAATATGTTGCTAAATTTTCCAATCCATAAATCAACTGAATTACAACGTGTAGAGTGTTCCTAGCTAGGACTTGCCTCATATTTTTCAAGTAAAAAACAAAGGTGACTTAAAGTATGGATTAATAAGTATCTGGGTTAGAGCAAGGGGAAAAACTTAATTGCCACACAATTTTGCTTTGGACATTCAATGTAAATTTGTTGTACATATAGAAATACATATAGTTTTTACTTACGGTATTTTCTGTTGTGTTCCGGAGGGAGCTCAATTTATTTTCAATCAATTGAATACACGAAATGTGATTCCGAATTTCCGTTTCTAATCAGTTTTTGTTGTCCGGGTAAATTTTTAAATTTAAAAAAATACAATGAAAGAATTTCTTAAAATAGGTTTTGAAATAAATTTACTTGGGTAAAAATGATTACAAGGTTAATTTTTTGTGTAGATTTAGATTTTAATGTAAAAAATGTCCGTTAGCGTATCGCGGAATTTTCATTCCCATATACAATATAGCGAAGACACCCTCAATAATTTTTTTTTGGTGTTTTTTTTTCAGGAGTAAAGTCTTCCTTCAAGGAAGTTTTTTGTTCATGTAAAACGTCACACAATTTTTATGTAGAATAGTGACATAAAATGCGAATGACATTTTTGATGCGGCACAATATGTCAATGGAAAAGTCACGAGTGTCGCATTTCATATACGGGCATAATTCATGTAACATATAAACTTCACAGTTTACCAACATTAACGCTTTAGCAGAATCCTAGCAAGAAAAAATTGTATTTGTGATAAAACTCCGCAGTCAAGCATTAGCTCAACCCAAATTGTGTAGTTTCCATCATTATACGCAACTTCTATTTTCCGCAGCTAACTTGCTGCATAACGAAGTGGTTTTGTCAAGCAGGCAAAAATGGTACAATGGTTATATGAAATAGAAATAGCCGATTGAATTCATTGAGAATATGATGTTCATCATTATTTATTTTTAAGATTCAAGATTAAAATCAGCGTCGCATTAAACTGATGTTTACATAAAAAATTATCGTACCTAATAATATACGTGATTCCACACCAATAATGCTGAGAATACCTAAACATCACTTGGTTTCTTTTATATACCATTATTTTGGGCTAAGTGGTTAGAATATTACTTCATTCTAATCATCAGCGTACGAATTGAGAACATTTAACATTATGAAATCCATATTCATAAAAAATTCTGAGCAGATGAGAGATATTCTAAACGTTAAAAAATATCATTGCATGTGACATTCAGCTCAGAAATTGCGTGAGATGAGACCGGAAGCCGATTTCATTCACTGTACCAAATTACAATAAAACCATACTTGATCAGACAACTCACAGCGAGCCGGTTTACTTAGTTTTCATATTGTATAAATGATATACTACGCATTCCAATGAAAATGCACACAACAATTTTACACCTAGATGGGTCACGCGAACATCATGATCTTTGAAAAACCTTCGAGTGAACTATGGTTTATTACTTAGCAATATGGAATGTTTGTTTCTGGATTTTTGTGCAAAACTGTAACGCTTCTCTTTCGCAATGAATGGTTCCAAGTATTTTTGCTCAGCGCTTACGCTCTTGTCGCTACATTTACAATGCGTCATCTCTGACAAGGAGGTGTTGGTTGTGAAAAATCAGTTTTCCATTCTTCCCAAGAATTACAGCGCCCTCGAACTTCCTCCTGGACATCCAGTTACAGTAAGCTTGTCTGTCGAAGTTATGGACACACCGGCGCTCAATGATGCGGCTCAGGTAGAAGTTAAAAAAATCAACCGAAAATTAAAATACGTTTCATCTATTTTAGCGAAAATTTTGATTTGAAGGAAATCTCGATGGAAATCACGGTGTTCATTAGTTGGGTCGACTCGAGGCTCCGTTTCACTGACAAATACCGGAAGCAATCGCTTTTCACTAGAATTCCGACGACGGACTACGACAAGATTTGGTTGCCCGAATTGTATCTCGGTAAGTCAAGAATTTATTTTTTATAACTTCATATAGTAGCTGACACCATGTCAAATTTTTTCAGGAATTTTGAAAAAGCGCCTTATCACATCCCCAATAACGCTCAGCAAGCATTTGGAGGAATTTTCTTTACTCCAGTTTGGACGCGTGATCTACTCTGCGAGGCAAGCCGACACATTTTTTTTTATAAATGTATAAACAAAAAGCTCGATAAAAAATCTTTGTTCTTCGTGATTACAGATTGACTCCGACAATTTCCTGCAAAATGGACTTCCGCCGGTATCCCAGCGACTTGCAAATCTGCACCTTTGACCTTTACGCTGACACGCTGATGAACGAGCTCAACCTGAGTTGGGAGAACGCGTCGGTGGTCTACCACGGCGAGCATGATACTCAAATTCATCAAGTCGGCTTTACGCACACTGTTATCAATGAGAGTCCAAGTATAAACCGAACTTTAGCCATTTAATACTGTATTATAACGTATCTTGGTAAAAACATGTAAAAAAAATTTATCCCTGTTCAAATTTCATTTCAACAACACTTTATTGTAATTGCAGAGACTTTCAAATAATTTTAAATTTAAAGTAGGTATTTAAAGTATGTTCCCGTTTCAGACCGAGATCTTGAGACAACGATTACAATTTACTTCCAGCGGAAAATTGGCAATCACGTCCTCCAAACTTATATTCCGAGTGCGCTCATCGTGATCATAACTTGGTTGAGTTTATGCATTCCTGGGAAACATGCTTTGGAAAGACTTTCGCTAGCTTTAACCACACTTCTGACGCTCGTTGCTTTATTTGGCTCAGTCAGGTAATACAAGTCTTCAAAATTTATTAAATATTTTAATATTAACTGACTTTTTTTCATTGAAAAAATAATATTTTTTGACAGGTTGATGCCACCGTTCGTGAATTACGTGAAGGCCCTCGACATCTGGATGGCTGCTTGCGTGTTCTCCGTGTTCCTGGTCATCGTGGAGAACATTGTGGTACTAAAGTAATTCCGATTACCTGGTTTCTTTTGGTTATCAATCATTTACGAATACTTTTAATCACATAATTTCATGAAGTATTATTTTTTCAGCATTTTAGCCGAAACTTTAACTTTTCTCCTTTCTCAACTTTTTGGGACACAATCTCGTCTGTCGTCCCATCTGAACGACATCAATTTGCAAAACTTCAATTCTGATAGAAGTTCTGTAATTCAGCGTTCAAAAAGTAATGCTTCCACAACAACACTGGAAAGCAGTGATGACCAAGGTCATCCACCAAATGCTAACGGTGTTGACGAAGGTGATCCCAAAAGGAGGAGTCAAACTCCGGCAAATATTGTTCACATGTTGGACAAAATTTGCTTTATTAGCATGAGTGTAATGTTAGTAACTTTTACACTGGGTTATACTTGTTATTTATGGGCTGGTGATGGGATGCCGGCAGATGCGCTGGCGAGAAGGGAGAACGACACGATGTATACTGAATATTGAGAAGTATCCGAAGTTTATTAATAAAATGCAATTATTTTGAAATTTTAGTACAATATTTTATGAGACTCGGCAGTTTCCTTTTGTTTTACATTTTTGAGCGTCCCATAAAAAACTCGGTGATCGCATTAATGCACTCCTCTGACAAAAAGCGCTCCTCCAGTCGTTGGCACTCGGTGACATTAACTTCGTGAAGGAGGTCACGGTCCATTTCTCGAATCAATTGTTTGGTGTAGCGCAAAGACTGAAAACAAATTTTTTTAAATTATCATCATTCGAATATTTTGAAAAATGAATTATTTTTTTCAAGTATCTCGAATACGTTTGGTGGCAGTTTCGTCATGTCCTCAATCCGACTCCAAGCCTCAATTTGTAAAAGACCTTCCGGTATCACTTTTGTTACGAGCCCGTAGGCATCCGCTTGAGCCGCGGTTATCTTTTGATTGAAGAGCAACATCTCGTTGGCCCTCGCAGGGCCCATGATTCGAGGAAACGTGAAGGAGGAGCAAGCCTCCGGGTTTTGGCCGAGGGAAGTGAACGGTGTTCGAAACGTTGCTTTGTCTGAACAAAACACGGCGTCGCAAAGAGGAAGCCATGTTACTCCAATCCCGACCGCTGGTCCGTTGACGATGGCGACGATGATTTTATCGCAGTAAATGAAAGCATCCACAACATCCCTTGAAAAAATTGTGAATTTTATTTTTGCAATGGACAAAATTTGCTTCCATATTCTTCCTATTACCTGATCATATCTCTGGCGGATTTTGCCATTTCCATGGGATCAATCCCACCGGCAGCAACATGCATGAAATTAGCCAGATCATTGCCACTCGTGAAGTAGTCTCCTGTTCCGGTTAGGACGACAATCCGAGTGTTGTCATCGTTGTTGGCGTCTCTCACCAAGTCACCGATCCCTTTGAATATCTATTATTTTTTTAAAAACGAGAGTTCTTTTTTTACATTTTTTATAAAAAAATACGATATAACGATATACGATATAACCTACATCCAAAGTCAGTGCGTTCTTCCTCTCCGGACGATTTATGCGGATGGTCCTCACTCCATTGCGAACGGACAATTGGAGGCCTTCCACAGGATCTGAAGTGGTCATAATAACAATAAAAATTGAAATGTTAATAACGGTGAAATATATATTGTCAAATATCGTGGACGTTTTTGTATGAGATGATTCTGTTGCTGTAGGCAAGATTTTGACTATTTGTTGATCAGCTTGGCACACAGTAAATACGACAGAGCTTATCTGTACACAAATTGAATGAGAGAAGGTCAACTGGACAAGATTAAAGGTACATTATGAATTGACAAATTTATATATGGCTATATTGACGAAGTTGATACGAGTTCTTGATAATCTTGAGTGCTGAGTGTGTGCCTTCCCAAACTCATGAATCAATTGGATGAAAAGGATATCACATTCATGTGTGTGTTTGCTTCGATTCGGCATAATATACTTTGTGCGAAAACGAAAAAGCGTGTCATAATGATATGTGTGTAATTTGCCATCGACTGTCTGTCCTAACTTAATTTTCTCCAACACATAATGTTTCCAACGATATTAAAAGTAGTAAAGTTTTCAGTATTTTGATGACAAAGATTTAATAACAAGCTCTAAACTAAGCTCATTATGCTATAAAATGAGCTTTAAACAGCTCTAAATTGTTACTCGTTTAAATATTCACGATAATAATTCCTATATTTCAAACTTAAAAAATACACACGAAGCATAAACGACTACTTAACCAGACACATCCAAAAAAAATTCGTAATCCAGAAAAAAAATATTGTATGCTCGTTCAAGGACTGTTCTCATGTACAATTCGACTCAAAATCTTCAGCTTTGATTCATTTCGTGAGCCAGAAAATACAACACGAAACGGGTTGGGGGAAAAGCGATGTAATTTTTAACTTCTCTTTTAGCCAAAACAAAGTAAAAAACAGAAACAGTAGCAGAATTTTTAAATATTTACTTTTTTACTTAGTCATAACTGCAATACAAACCTAACTGCAACAATCCGTATAAAATAAAGTCAAATTTATGAGAAAAATGTCTATGCATATTATAAAACGTCAAAAGTCAAGATCGATTTTTGTTTTTGGTTTTCTGACCTCCAAATCTTTCTCCCAAAGAAACTATCCGTTTGCACGTAATAAACGTATATTAGATCAGACATGAAGATAAGCTTGAATACGAAACACTTCTTTTAAAATATCCTCAAATCTTCATTTAAAAAACACTTTAATTACAATTAGCCTGTTTTGCTGACTGCTTCATAATGATATTGACTCCACTCGAAAAGCTATCATTTCGACTTCACTCCATCCTATTCGGTTACTGGTTCCCTATGCCAATCTACTTCAACCAAAGTTCGAACAAGTTCGAGGTGAAGAACTCGGTAAAAAATTGGATTCCATGGTTTCTCATCATAGCCTACGCCATCGGCTTCGCCGCGGGTCTCCTAGGCACCGCCCTGTACCTCGGGTCAGGACGCCGAGAAGGGCAAGAATTTCAGCGAATTCATGCCGTTGTTTACACATTCTTCGGGATTGTCGTCGGCTCGATTGTGGTTGGGCTTGTGAAAATCATTCCAGAATTCCGTGACGTCCTATCGGCAGTCAACTGGTTCCTCTCATTCACAGCCCAAGTTGAAGGTATTGAAATTTATTGTTATTTTGAGACTTGGTTTGAATTGAAAATTTTTTATTCCAGAAATCGTTCAAAGAAATAACGGTAGGAAAATGGGGATTTCTACAAAACGGTTCACTGGACAACTCATGTGCAGCTTGGTCGTCGTTGGAGCGTTTGCCCCCGGAACCATTTCCCTGACGGCGGTCATCATTGACTACGACATTGGCTACTTTGTGCTGAAAGACGTTTTCAAGTGGAACTTTCTCAATTGGGACATCTCAACGGCGGTCTCGATGCTTCTGTTGAGAATCACGGTTCCTTACGTTGTCGCATTTGAAATCGCTCGTGACATCACATTCGGGGTAAACTTTATATTTCCTCTGCTCTACTCTGCGACTCTCTTCAATAGAATATTCACGAAGGGTGTGAAACCTGAGCGATTTGCCAAATGGTTCACTTATCTATATTTGTTCACGGCGGTTTGTGCCCGATTCTTTCATGTTGTCATTTATGTTGCGTTGAGCCTCGGATTTTGGGGCATTGTGGGACTCCTTTGGATTTTCATTAAGGGGTACGGAAAGGTTCCGGAATTTCTTACTTATGCTTGCTTCACTTTCATTGTGGTATTGGGAACATACTTGGGGTTACTTGTGCCGAAATGTTGTATGGTAGTCGAGTCTTTGGCGATGTCGATTGGGGAACACCGTTTATATGCAGAAGGGCAACTGGCGAAGCGAAGGTCGAAAGAGAATAGATTGACGGTGTTGCGAATCAGGGCGATTCACCCATACAAAGTGAAGTACGGGCCTTTCTGGGTGGTTGGGAGGGATCTGTTGAAGGACTACTTTTGGCTTATAATATTACGATCCTTTGATGCGTTGCTTATTTTTGACTTTTCAAAATATTGACGATGTAGGATCTCAAATATTTTGTGGTAAACATTATGTTACTTTAAGCTAGCTAAATAGTAGGTTTACCTGTTGACGTTTATTTGTCTTATTTTAAGTTTGAAAAACATGCTTACTGTCATTTGTGTATCACTACTACAATTTTCACATTTAGAAAAACCACAGACCAAAGCAATTGGACAGAATCAAGCCATTTTAAATCAATTGTTATATATTAAAATGATTACATTATTATAACAAATTACTGTCAAATATACACCGGAGTAAATCGCGCACTTTTTTGCAATAACATAAAACAACATGTGTACTTTTTTCTAACATTTTCTCTTGTACCAAATAAAATATAATGTTTAAATTGTATAAAATCACGGATTGATTAAACTCCACCCGTTTTTACCAGGGACACAAATTTTGAAACACATTACCTACAATAGCGTTCTTAAATCCGTCATCAACATGCAACGTCGCAGTTCAACGAGTTATTTTTGAATCAGCGCATTATTTAAAATAGCCTAATTGAGCTGTTGCGACATCTGGCAATTGACATTATTTGTGGCGTTATTATAAGGTTGTGCCACCAGCTTATGTTCACTTGAGCTGTGAAACTGTGCAATTCAATAACCAAAAGCCAGCATTATTTCACAACTAGTAACCCAAGATCGGAAACCGATGCATATTTTTTCAAATATTCAAGAACTTACAAAACCATCATACAAGCTGACGCTGCTACGCACGGTCTAATTAAACACATGAAAAACCAACTTATCAAAAATATAACAGAAACAGAATCCCGTGAATCAGCAATTAAACTTATTGCGGATTTTTCAGTTGTTCCAAAATAAAGTGTCAGTAAATGTTTTTCAACTGTGTATTAAGTATATAGATGGTGATCACCATTAGGAGTATTTTCAATGTAAGAAAAACCCTCCACTTTTCAGTTGTCACTTGGAAACCCAAACAGCGACTTGATTTTGTCATCGCACTTCAGGATCGTCTGATTTGGACTATATTGAAACACATTCCTGCACAAAGACCATCCTTTTAAAAAAATATCATGCTAACTTCACGTGAGAAATTGTCGTTTCGTCTCCACTCCATCCTTTTTGGCTACTGGTTCCCCCTGCCTATTTATTTCAATCAAGCCACCAACAAATTTGAAGTGAGCAACTCTGTAAAAGGCTGGTTGCCTTGGTTACTAAGCATTTTCTACGTATTCTGCTTCAGCGGAGGAATTGCTGGACTTCCCATTTACCTCGGATTTGGGCGGAGACCCGATCAAGAATTCCAACGAGTTCATGCCGTCCTCTATATATTCGTGGCAATCGTGGCTGGCTCAATTGGCGCAGGATGTGTCGCCATTATTCCAGAATTTCGGCCAAGCACCTTAGCAGCCAACTGGATCTTATCGTACACCTTACATCTTGAAGGTCAATCCAAACTTGAGGCAATAAAATTTATTTAGAAAATGGAATTAAACTTACTTCCATTTTTAATAGAAATTCTCCAGCATAAACTTGGGAAAAAGGCCACTTCCTCGAGGAGGTACACCGGAATGTTAATGTGTAGCTTAGTCACCGTTGTAGCGTTTGCTCCAGTTACCATCGCCCTAACTGCCGTTTCTCTTGACTACGATTTGGTGTACTTTGTGCTGAAAGATGTTTTAAAATGGAGCTTTGTGGATTGGGACGCTTCAACATCATTCATCATGTTCCTGGTTAGAATAGCGGTTCCTTACGCTTGTGCCTTTGAAGTCGCTCGTAATATTAGCTTCATCGTAAGCTTCGTAATTCCGCTCCTGTACTCACTGAATATTTTTAAGAGAGTTCTCAGCGAAGGTGTGAAACTTAACTATTTTCTTCGATGTTACAATTATCTCAACGTACACATGTCGATGTGCGGCGGATTTTTTCTCGTTATTATTTATGTCTCATTGAGCCTCGGCTTGTGGGCTGTAGTCGGCCTCGTCTGGATATTAATTAAGGGTTACGGAAAGGTTCCTGTGTTTGTTACGTATACCTGCTTCTCCATTGCTGTGACGGTGGTAATTTACTTGGGGTTACTTGTTCCGAAATGTTGTATGGTGGCTGACTCTTTGGTTGGGGTAATTCGAGAACATCGGTTGGTCGCAGAGGGGTATTTAGCGGAGCGAAGGACGAAAGAGAACAGAATGATCTTGATGCGAATCAAGGCGATTTACCCATTTAAAATGAGGTACGGCCCGTTTTGGGTGTTGGGAAGGGAGTTGTTAAAGGACTACTTTTTGCTCATTGTGGTACGATCCTTTGATGCGCTGTTGATTTTCGATTTTTTAAAATAGTGAGAAACGCTAGTAGGAGTTTGTGTAGTTATTTTGAATACATTGTTGTTCAATTTTGCTAATGTTGATCACAAGTCAATATCAATCTGGCATTACTTTAGATTGTAAATAATTTGTAAATAGGAAGTTACAAATCGATACCTTAACTCAGTAGGGATCGAAATAAATTTTTAATAAACCCCATGCTTTTCCACATAAAATAGATAGTAATACAATTTTCTATAAGAAAAATTCAGCAATCCTAGGAACGATGATTTTTGCATACAATTGATACAATAAATTGTTGAGGTTTTATTGAGATACACTTTTACAATGATATATCCTTTTGAGCTGAGAATGGGCAAACTATCGCGTTACATGGAGGACTTGCGTGCGGATAATCACATCTTTCAAGAAGGGGATTAAAGATCAGGTTTGGAGGGCACACCTGTAAGTATTGGCGTCCCAAAGTTGCACCTGTAAAACGACCCGCAATCCCTGGGGTTCGGGATGTTGTGGTCTCCAAATTGCTCGAGACACACTATGTCACAACGACCATTTTCTGGTGGTGGGGTGGTTGTAGGTGGGAGGTTTGTGGTGGTTGTAGGTGGGAGATCTGTGGTGGTTGTAGGTGGGAAGCTTGGTGTGATGGAAGGTTGTGTGTGATCTTAAATGGCACAAAATATTTTATTACAATTAGAATATTTTTTAAACGAATGTGCAGTTGTAACCGATTACCTTCACAAGTCCCAAGCGTGCAGAATCCGGATGAAGGATCAAAGTAGTGTCCAGAATTACATTGATAGTGGAACAAATACCACATCCCTTTGTACTCGACACATTTGTAGTATCTAATGCTGTTTTGAAAAAAAGCAATTAAGGTTCGGCATTTGTCATGTCTAATTACTCATATTGTTTGCCAAGTTGTCATAACATTTGCTTTAAGGTCATAACAAATTGTTATGTCAACTCGTTCATTTGTCATGTGAGGAAAGGCATTTTCTGCTCTTTTTCGGCGCTCGATTCTGCTGCGAAAAATGTCGAATTCTGCTTTTTTAAATATACCCCTACAAATCGTGTAAATATTAAGCTTGAGTAATAAATAGCAGGGGTTCAATTCAACTCGAAACTTGCTTCAATGAATTCACTGATTGGTGGCTCATAATATGTAAACGTTTTGCAGTAAAATTGTGTTATTTAACTTGAGTCCAATGAATTTCGTCTTGCTAAATTTACGTAAAAGCCCAGGTCCGGCAACTGTAAATTAAAAGGTAAACCAAACCGGGAAAAGGTTATTGCAAGAAAGTACCTATAAGCGTTGTAAACTGGAAGTAATTTTTTAAACAGTGCTTTCAACCAGAAAATGGGTCCTACATTTTACGAATGTAGGAGGAAATTTTAAAAAAGTTGAAAAAGTGAAAATTTTGAGAAAATTTTGAGAAAATTGTTTAAAAAATGGAGAAAGTAGCAAAAATGGAGAAAATTGAAAAAAACTTGGAGAAAGTTGGGGGAAAATTGGAGAAAATCGCAAAAATTCTAATTAAAAAATGGAATTTTTGGGAAAGTGCACCCTATTCTGCCAAATTCTGCGGTTTTTCTGCAATTCTGCTTTGATGGTCGAATTCTGCTGCTCACTGCTTTTTCTGCTTTTTGTCTAGAGCAAGGCATACTCGCAGAAGCTGTTTTTGGTTCCCTGCCGTTTACTGCGATTGCCTTTCCTTAGTCGTGACGTTGACAGGTTGCCGCACCGTAAAACAAAATTTATTTATTGATTTTTAAATTTTATACTGTTTTCGGTTTTATCGTTACCAATTCGCTGGATCTGGGTAGCTGTTTTTGGTTCCCTGCCGTTTACTGCGATTGCCTTTCCTTAGTCGTGACATTGACAGGTTGCCGCACCCTAAAACAAAATTTATTTATTGATTTTTAAATTTTATACTGTTTTCGGCTTTATCGTTACCAATTCGCTGGATCTGGGAAAGGCATATAATCTACACAGTCGGCCTCCGTTGGTGGTGCTGCATTTTCGCCAAACCATTTCAGTCCAACTGTCTAAAAGTGTAAACGGAAAATGCGTTAGATTTTTCATATTGTTTTGTTGCTTTTTTTAAACACGCAAATCCAGGAGTTTCCGCTCTCGGGTATAAATTAATTGTGGTTACCAAACGAGAATTACCATTTATATATATGTGTGCGTAGTAGACTAAAATTATCCGAGATTAGTAATAAGCGGATGTCGTTTGTATTTCAGACGTCATGAACCACTTAATCGTGATAACATCGCTTATCAAATCCGGCCATGGGGCTGCATACGCAAGTCTCCGTTTTTTAATCCGCACATCGGGTATTATGCGCAATTCTTGTAGGATTTTGAACAGTAGTGATAAGCACTCAAAAAAGATTTATGGAAAGTCAGTCTTATGAATCATTTTCAATTCATCAGCAGCGTAGGTATTTCATAATGATGAATCAGTACAAAATTCCTTCGATGAGTCATTTTAGGCATTGTGCAGATGATAAATTTTGGGTCCAATGAACTTGATGTGCCAGGTTTATCCAAACAAATCTTGAGCATTCATACCAAAACGTAAATAAGGTAAGGAAAGAGTATGCTTTTTAATCTCCTCGCAAAACATGTTGGCAACAATTATTTCCCGCTTTTATAGACATGACACAAGCTTTAAAGCAGATTTGAAGTCGTCATTCCTGTTTCGTTATACAAACCACTTCCCAATAAAAAATTAAGATTTATTTAAAAATTAAAAACTTTTTTTTTCAGTTCTTGTGTTCTGTCATATTTCAACAGTTAATAATGTACTATAAAATGGTCGCCATATATTTCGTTGTGTAATCTTTTCAAACACTGAAACAACACGACATCAACCTCTACACATTAGATATACATCCTAAATATAAATTACATGTCCAAATTCGATGTTTTCCATATAAGAAACGTTAAATTGGTTTACTGTATTTTTTATTTCGCTTTAAGAAAACATAACATAATCTTTGAATTTGGAAAGGCAATATCGATGGACAAAAACTACGTTTTGCTACGACATGACATAAAGCGCTAAAAATAGTTTATTTGTCGAAACATCAAGTTTTGCGTTATACAACTTTCACCAAATCACTCGGCAGAATACTTTTATCCACAGCCACGACAACGTATATTTAGTCAAGTCTGCAAGCAAATCAATCCTCACCATTTAAAACGAAATTATGTTGACACCTTTAGAAAAGCTGTCTTTTCGACTTCACTCCATTCTCTTTGGCTACTGGTTCCCTCTGCCTTTTTATTTCAACCAAACTTCAAACAAGTTTGAAGTCAGCGACTCACTGGTGAAGCGGTGGCTCCCTTGGTTATTTCTCATCACATATTTATATTGCTTCACCTCAGGTCTCTTAGCAACCGCCATTTACCTCGGATCAGTCCGTCGGGAAGGTCAAGAATTTCAGCGAATTCATGCTGTTCTCTACACATTCTTCGGGATCGTTCTAGGCGCGATTGCGGTCACGGTGGTGAAAGTCATTCCGGAATTTCGTGCCACAATATCGGCAGCAAATTGGATCCTTTCGTACACCGTCCAAGTTGAAGGTACTCAAATCTGATGCATTTCATTTTTCATATTACAAAATATATTATTTTATTATAGAAATTCTGAGAAAAAATGGAGGGAGAAAGTCGGGGATTTCTACGAAACGATACACCGGACAACTGATGTGCAGCTTAGCCGTTATTGGAGCGTTTGCCCCGGCAACCATCTCAATCACGGCTGTTGCCATTGACTACGACATCGGTTACTTTCTCATAAAGGACATTCTTCAATGGAGCTTCGTAGATTGGGACATCCCCAAAATACTGATTGTCGCTCTGGCAAGAATTGCGATTCCGTTTGTGTCCGCATTCGAAGTCGCGCGTGCCATTATCTTTTTGATCAACTTTCTATTTCCGCTTTTCCACTCCGTGGGCCTCTTCAACAGGATATTTAAAAAGGGTGTGAAAATCCAGCACTTTCTCCGTTGGTACACTTACCTCAATTTGTTTTTGTCCGCTGGACTCCGCTTCGTTCATGTTGTCATTTATGTTGCACTGACCCTCGGCTTTTGGGCGATTGTCGGTCTCGTTTGGATAGTCATCAAGGGTTACGGAAAAGTTCCGGAATTCTTAACATATGCTTGTTTCTCCTTCATCGTGGTGCTGGTAATTTATTTAGGAATACTCGTCCCGAAAGCGTGCATGGTGGCTGATTCCTTGGTGGAGGTGATCCGGGAGCATCGGTTGATTGCAGAAGGGTATTTGGCGGAGCGAAGAAGTAAGGAGAACAGGCTGGCTGTGCTGCGAATCAAGGCACTTCGCCCATTTAGAGTGAAGTACGGGCCGTTCTGGGTGCTGGGAAAGGACCTACTGAAGGACTACTTTTGGCTTATTGTGATACGATCCTTTGACGCGTTGCTTATATTCGACTTTTCAAAATAATAAATTAATGTAGGTTAAATTTTTAATGGTTCATGTTGTAAATTTTGGTTGTTATTGTTGTAATTCACAATATTAAGGTCTAACAAAAATCATAAACAAGTTTTTGCAGTTGCTCGAAGTTGAATGTTTAAAGTACATATCTCATATGACATATATAAGTAATTTATAAAAGCACGATTTTTTCAATGACAACGGCTATCGTATTATAAGTGCTGTTATGTTTGTCACGGGCACTTAATCGGATTGCAAGGTGGAACTCTGTACGGGTAGTCGCATACGTCGAGAATAGGATTGAATACCAAGTTCGGAGGACACACTTGTAATATAGGCGTCCCAAAGTTGCACCTGTAAAATGACCCACAGTTACTCGGGTTCGGGATGTAGTCGTGTCTCCAGGCAGTTGCGGGCATACGATGTCGCAAGGATGGCTTCCTGGTGGTGAAGTAGTTGTTGGTGTTGTGGGTGGGTGGTTTGTAGTGGATGGAGGTTGGGTTTGATCTAAGGATGTATAAAACAGTTAATGTTAAACAAAAAATGTTTATCAATGACCATAATCTTTTTTTGAACTTGTCCAGTATTAAATCTATTTAGTTAGCTTACTTTCACAAGACCCCGTCATGCATACTTTAAAACCGGGATAAAAAAAACTTGTGGGGCCACAGGTATCGTGTGTCAAATACCATTGCGCGTTGATGCGGAAGCATTGGTAATGAGAGAGATCATCTAAATGGTCCACCTGCTAAACTTGCTATTTACAAAC